>APFE030347653.1:0-11164 GCA_000404065.3 Pinus taeda
AATTAAGATTAATTTTCAAGGACAATGCACTATTAGTTACATGTGTTTTCTCATGGAGAAAAATCATGCATGTAGTCAAGGATTCATCCTTGAGGATTATGCAGTTTCAAAAGGAGGTTTTCCACTTGGTAATAGGAAATCATCCACAAGGAACAACACAAGGAAATATGAGCGTGGAGGGCAGAGAGGAAGGTTGGAGGGAAGCCAAGATTGCCGGTGAGAATCTGTGAGGATTGTACTGAGAGTTGGCTAGTTGTAAGAGCTAGGGTTTTGTATAATTCCTATGTATTTCCAACATGTATGATAATACAATAGTGTGGGGTTTTTAACTGAGGCTTTCCCCAAAGTATTTTCATGTGTATTGTGCCATTGATTCTTCTTCCTCTGGTTATATTGTTCAGCTCGATCTTTATTGGGTATAAGGATGGTTTAAAAGGTTATAAGTTGGAACCTAGAAACAAGGAAGCTTGTGTACAACTATGATGTGGTGTTTAGAGAGGTGAAAGATGTTATTAAACATGAGTTCCTACCAAAGGAATCTGAGAATATAGAGTTTGTGCTAAAGGAGGTGGAATCAGAAGATGAAGAGCCACAAACTCCAGCTATGAGAAGATTAGTTCGAGAAAGAACGATGACAGAAAGGTATAGCCCAGCTGCTTTCTATTCAAATGTTGCTTTATCTATTATTGATGATGATCCAAAACTGTCAGGAAAGTAGTAAGTTCAGATGATGGAAAACTCTAGAAAGAGGCCATGGTTGATGAAATGACATCTTTGCAAAAAAATGAGGCTAGGGATCTTGTGGAGGTGTTGGCTGGAAGGAAACCCATTTGCAACAAATGGGTGTTTAAGAAGAAGATGGATGTAGAAGGCAAGGTGGAGAAATAGAGCTCGGTTGGTAGCAAAACTTTATTCCCAGGTGTCAGGAATTGATTTTGGTGATATTTTCTCTCATGTTTCCAAGGTAGATTCTATTAGATTATTTTTATATGTTGATATTGCTTTTGATTTTGAGGTAGAATAGATGGGTGTGAAGACAACATTTCTTCATGGGGATCTCGAAGAAGAGATCTACATGAAGCAACCTGAAGACTTTGTTGTGAAGGGTAAGAAAGAACTGGTATGTAGGTTAAAAAAATATTTGTATGGGTTAAAACAATCACCAAGGATGTGGCATCAGAAATTTGATACATATATACGGGGACTTGGTTTCACTAGAAGCAAAGCAGATCATTGTGTGTATTTTAAATTAATTGATGGCTGTGTTATTTATTTGTTCTTGTATGTGGATGATATGTTGTTGATTGGAAATAACAAAGAAATTATCCAGGAATAGAAGACCTAATTGTCCTCCAAATTCAACATGAAATTTCTTGGTGTTGCAAACTATATTTTGGGCATGGAAATTAAACGAAATCGGGCAAAAAGGAAGCTCTGGTTAAACCAAAGGAAGTATGTTGAGACAATATTGCAAAAGTTTAATATGCAGGATAGTAAACCGGTGAAGGTTCCTATTCTTGTTGGTGTAAAGTTATCTGCTGAAAAGTGTCCCAAGACACAAGAAGAGGAAGAGCGCATGTCTCATGTTCCATACACAAGTGTAGTTGGTAACCTAATGTATGCAATGGTTTGTATTAGGTGATACACTGCACATGCAGTGGGAGTATTGAGTAGGTTTGTGTCAAAACCAGGGAAGGAGCATTGGACAAAAGTGAAGCGGGTTTTCAGGTATTTGCATGGCACTAGTGATTATGGTATGTGCTACTAAGGAAGACTAGGATTGGATAGAGTTTTGGACATCCATGGATTCATTGATGAAGACTGGGTTGGATATCTAGAGCAAAGAAGATCTACAATTGGGTATGTATTTAACCTGTTTGGAGGTGCAGTCAGTTGGATGAGAAATAGACATTCTGTAGTGGCATTTTCAACTACAGAGGCAGAATATATGGCAACCACTTATGCAAGCAAGGAAGTATTTTGGTTGCAGAGATTGTGTTCAAGTATGGGTTCTATACAATAATCTATAAGGATATACTGTGACAACCAAAGTGAAATTTTCTTGGCAAAAAACCCCGTTTATAATTCAAAGACAAAGCACATTGATGTTCAGTATCACTTTGTGAGGGATATGGTTGAGGAAAAAAAGGCGTTGCTGGAAAATGTGGACACTTTGAATAATGTTGCAGATGCATTGATGAAGTTTGTGAGAACTGAGAAATTTTCTTGGTGTAGAGAAATAATGGGTGTTGCAGGGCTGGACCAATGACTAAGCTCTCTTGTGGCCCCTCGTGGAAAGAAAGAAGTGGGAGAATGTTGGGTGTGTGTTATATTATTTCCGCAAGTAGACCCACACGTGAGGGGGTCACAAGGGGGGCGACAACCCCCCATGTTCGTTGTGTCAGGTGCATAGGGGGGATGATAGCCCCCCCTGTCAGGGCATTTGAGCGGGGTGGGATCCCCCCTCTATGGGGTTTGGGGTAGCACCAAGGGAAAAAAAATATTTTGGACCCTATATTAGGTGGGCAGACCTACCTATGGTTTTGTGCATGGTTTTCACACAAGGTTTTGGGCATGATGGTTTTCTACCCATAGTATTTTGTAGATCTGGTCAAGGGAAATATGATTATGTTCTAATCCAAGGGTTAATGGATTGGGGTTTATGGATGCTTCGGCATGTATATATATGTATTATAACATTGAAAGGAATATAATGAAAAATAAATCTAGCAGTCACGGTTTTGGGATCCAGGGGAAAATCTTTGTGTATATTTGTTTTATGTTTTATGCTCTCCCTATTGTTTATTTTCTATTTTTAGAATTCATATGTAGATAATTTATGTACATGGTTAAAACCTACAAGAATCCATCTGTCACTCATAAAACTCCTTAGCTTTGTCATCATAGTACCTCTCTGACAAGTACTTCTTGAAGAGCCTTTCAAATGCATGCCAAGTCAAATCCTCCTCATGTATACCTTTGATATTCTTCACGTCTTCCCACCAAATATCTGCTTTACCTTTGAGATTGAAAGTGGCTATCTTTGCTTTCATGTTTTCCGAATAATCATGCAATCGAAATAATTTCTTCATACCAAGCAACCATGCTTCTACATCCTATGATTTCTTCATCTCTCCATCAAAGGTAGGTGGTTTTGACTTCTTAAAATCATATGAAAAGTATCCCCTATCACTCCTCCTGTAAGGATGATGACAATGACATTCATGATGTCTATCAAAACCAAAAATGGAATAGTAACTATGTCGATTACCTCTCCTATCCTGAGTATCCAACATCCTACCATCTATGATCATGTCATATCTATCCAACCTGTGTCTACTAGGAGACCTACTGCCATATGCCCCATTAGTTTTGTCCTCATGTCCATGGTTGATCCGAAGTGGTCCCTATCGCTGAAAATATGACAAACTCTGAAGTTATATCGCATTCACCTTTGCTTGTTTCTCTTGTTCCTGCATGATTTTGCCATTGTCTTATTTGCAACTCCTTATTTCTTGCTTTAGGCTTCTCAATGTGTCTTCCAGGTAAGAAGAGTGCCCCACACCATGCTACCCATCTACTGCATAGGGAGATTCTATGTAGTCTACCACCTTGCTAGCCATATGATCTCTTTCCTGCAAGGCATACTATGTTATCTAAACGAAATCATAATAAACCAACGTACCTTAGCATAATTTGGGGAGGATACCTTGTCTGTAAGATCATCAAATCAGCTTGATACATGTATAACATAATCATAACATCATATAGACATATATAAAATAAGTGTATCAACGTATAAACATCATTCTAGCTAGGGTCCACTCATCAGTGCAAGGCCATATCAACAATGCATGACATGACCTCATGCATGATAACAACCATTACTCCATTGTACACATTGCCACATGCAACTATCAACATGCATAAACAATTCCTAATCAAATACACATACGTGTGAATGCATATAGTCAAGCATAAGTGATCAATTCTTGTAATCAACCTACAAGACTGATAAGTGTAATCAAAACATTCAAGAATGCACCTGAAATACAAGGATGTATTCACGTGACATATAATCAACATGTAAGTGACATATAACCATATGCAACCAGTCATAAACTTCTGACGATGCATCCCACAAAACCACAACAAGCTCCTCATGACAACCTTACTACAACCATGATCAACATGATGCAATGCAACAAGCACATGGAATCTGAGTCTAAGAGACTCACATGCAATTGACACACATGCATGACCAAGCACCTTCACCCAAGGAGAGTGCAACCATGCTCTGATAACAATTTGTAACATCTCCTCCTCCTAGGTCCACCCAAGCTACCAACTAGCCGGGGCAAACATGCGATGGGAGAGGTCACTGTAAGGGATTCAATCTCCTTCATAACCTTAAGGAAATGGAATTGATAGAACACATCAAACAAACCCATCCACATTAGTAACAACACCCCCAAGAGACATGTCAGCCACTCAAACATCTTGCCCATGGGTCCCACTGATGTTTTAAGCCTTTTAACTCAAATTTTCTCTCATGCTATAGGCAAGACAATGACCAACAACCCAAATTTTCTCTCACAAGCCTATGTTCCAACGACTGTGGACTTTTCTTAGTAGACCTATGCCAGTGACCCTGAGATTTGAGCTAATTTTCTAGCCCAGAACCCCGACCTCTGCCCAGAACTTGCTACAACCTTCAGAATCCATAAAAAAAATGATAAAAATGTTTATAAATCAAAAATCAACCTTAGGACTAGGCCTGAGCATCCCCATCTGGGACTGACATTCTGTCAAACACTTGGCATCAATGAAACCTACAGGTCTAGGATACAAGACAGAGCATAAATTACTGAAAGAACTTATGAAACATAACTAAAAGGATCACCTCCTTCTCCATTGTACTATTATAACATCAATTAGGTCTTGCATCCACCCATTTAACAATTACAAGTAAATACATGAAATAACCATGACATGAACCAGTCACATAACCATGCTTATAACCAACATTAAACCATATAAATATCAGAGATATGACAACCATTAAATCCACATATAAACAAGTAAAAAATTAAGAGAACTTAGCTTTTATTAATCATAGGAAAATCCGACCAGGTTTGGGACTTGAACATACTACCCAACCATAGACATGGCTGAACAAAATCTCTATTTTAACTAGTCACCCCTCTGCCATATTCCAAGCATGAATGTGGGATCTCATAGAATAACCAATCCAAGAAAAATGAAGGGAATCTAGAGGTTAAACCACCTCCGCCATCACCAAACCGTGATCACACCAAAACCAGTGCTCTGATCACAACTGAACCGAACTTAGAATGCCATCCCGAGGAAGTTTTCCATTTCCTTGTCTCTCAAGCTTCATCACAATCCAATCCTAAATCACTAGGCCCTAAATTGAAACCAGTCTCTTAGGCTTTATCGCAATCCAAACCTGGATCACTAAGCCCTAAAATGATACTTCTCCCTTAGGCTTTACCATGTATCAGGCCAAAACCGGTCAAGGGATTCCTAGGCCTTTAGGAATTAACCTTGGGACCACCTTCGTCCTGGATTCCGAAACCCATCCAACAAATCAAAGCTCAAAACCGAAATAAACATCCCAACACCATGGCATCTGGAAAAGGAAAGGCTAGGCTGAAAACCACAGTCATAACCCGACAAAACCATGCCACCGACAACAAGAGAACCATACACCAACATGGAAAGCCATGCATGTCCAAACTAGCTAGGAAATCGTACATGCAAAAGGTTACCTGCAAGTATTTCTGCTGAAGCTGCTTGATCATGATATCTTCCTTGATCCTTGCTTTCCTTTTGCATGATTTTCCTTCCTTGATCTAAAGCTAGAGTGCTCCAAGAAAACTCTAAGTGACCAAGAGTGAGAGAGAGAGAGAAGAATGAGAGAGCTCCAAATTTGAACTGACAAAAGGTTAGAAAAAGCTTGCCCATTGATCCTGATAAGTTTTTTTATTAATAAGACCTTTATTTCTTCATTTTCCATTATTTTCCTTCAATTTCCTCCTCACATGCAACCTGTGACCTTTCACATTACTTTTCTCCTAATTTCCTTTATTTTTATAAACAAATGTGCCAAAAATTCTTTTTTCCTTTTAATGCCTTTGCCTTTGCCTTTGCCAATTTTCCTTAGCCAAAACACACATGCGATAATGCCCACTAAGATATCTTTGCCCAACATTAAACTTGGAAAAAGTATCCCTTGCCTATGGTCTTATTTTTCCTTTATTAACTTTTATTACATGAAATTTTCATGAGGGTTGTTACACTCATCTTTAAAAACATCTTGGCATTCCCCAACCATCTTGTCTAATTACAATGCCAAGTTCCCCTCATTTATAGAAGACTCTTTAGTAGTTGATCAGTTGTCAACTAAGTATTCCATAAAAGAAGTTTCTTGAATATTGATTTCAAGAATAGGTATTCATGTATTACTTACCACATAGGGCTATTGCATTTGAATCCCAAACCTTGCATTTGAATCCCAAACCTAGGCTTCTCTACTAAACACGATCTCCCACCTTGAAGGATATCTTGACTTCCATATATTACATATAAGCTACTTCGTACTAGAGCTCGTTGGTTGAAGTGTTCCTCAATAAATGGAGCACCATGCAACATTCTTCCAAATCATGATCACTTAGTTGTAGGCTCTTCCCGACTCTGTTGATAATGGCTTGCCCATGGGGATGGATGCATAACGCCAATCTAAAGTTGGGGATGTAATGTTTCAAATCCCTTTTGAGTACTTTGATACATAAGAGATTGTAGGTGTAATAGAGAAGTTCAGTTATGGGAAGCACTTTAGGGCCTAGGGTTCTCATGTATTTCTTCACGGCCTCTGCAGCCACATTGATGAGTGGCATGTGGAGGCCGATGCTGTAGAAACCCTTAGCGTCTTCTTTCGACATGACACAGTGGTAGGCCTCATTTTCAGCTGCGTATTTTTTCTCATGACGTGCAGGAGCTTCATCTTTTCCCAGGTTGTTTCTTCGGCTTTGTTCAATAGAAACACGACGTTCCCCCCAACTCTGAACAGACAATTCATGAGCATCATCGCCTTATAATTACTGTTGTAATTGGCATTGACCATTGTGTTCTTGGTGCTGACGATGAGAGCATAGGAGTCACAAAAGATCTTGAAGAGATCCTTCACCATATCCATTGGCGTTGCATGCCCACTGGCGTTGTAGCCCATTCCAGAAATATTGAAGCTCTTGAGGTTCTCTTTCATCTTGTAGTGGTTCACGACCCATGCTGCCAGCAACGGTGCCAAGCTGAAAGTGGAGACGTTGACGATGCGAATGTTGATCTCCCAAGGCTCCATGCTGGTCTTGGCAAACATATCATGTAGAACATCCACGAAGAATTCCTCCATCTCCACCCACGCCTCCTCCAAAGTTGCAACACAGTCTTTGTTGAAGAGAAAGTGAGCGACGATTGTTTCTTCTCACAAAATTGAGCGGAGATAGACCACTGAGGACTCTGTGCCAACACCGAAATATATGCACACCTCGATGTTCATCTTTCGATCCTCAGGTAGTATGTAACAATTGTAATCCAACAGATAACGCTCCCCTTGTCACCTTCAAGTCATGATATAAAAAAGCACCACTGCGACCATGAAACAAAGCACAACAACCTTCTTTTCCCTCCTCAAAAGCATAATTTTTATTGAAAACTAGAGCATATCGCCGAAGTTCATCATCCACAGTTCTTTAACCAAAGACCATCTCGACACGAGACTTGTCCTTTTCTCCATTTTCTATCCTTAACATTGGTAGTACCCTAGTTTTTTTTCTCTATATATAAGTTTTTAACAGGAGTAATCTATGGGAGTTTCTAGCAGTGCAGACCACTATCGTGACAAGTTCTTTGTGTTGCTTAGCAACAAAAGCTCCCTGATTGCAATTTGAAATTTTGGGTGCAAGGAGAGCATTTGAATTTTGGAATTTTCCACATCGAAGTTCCATTAAATGAGTATGGTGGACTGTCTTATCTACCATGTGACAACTTGCTAGTTGAGTTGTTGTAAAACGTTGTGGAATGCAGTTGCCTAGAAAATCACGAGAGAGCATACCATGATGGTTCTTTATATATCATCATATGCACATACGTCCTTTTGTGTATGATCATGATACCATGCACTACGCCAATCAACCAATGATTGGCTTAATACATGGTTGTTAAGAATTGCCATAGGTACATTGTAGTAGTGTACACTGGCATCTAGAATACAATGCTTAGATATTAACCTAGATTTTGCCATTTGGAGGCTATTGTGTACTATTGGTAAATGCATATTCATGGTATGGTAAATAGTTGATGTTGAGGTGCAATAGTGGGGGCAAACACACAAATAGACATCTGACAATAAGAGTACTTTATATATCACCATATGCCATACGTCCTTTTGTGTATGATCATGATCCCATGCATATCACCATATCATACGTCCTTTTGTGTATGATCATGATCCCATGCACTAGGCCAATCAACCAATAATTGACTTAGTACATAATTGTTAAAAATATCCAAAAATACACTAGAGTGGTGTAGACTAGCATTTAGAATACAATGTTTAGATATTAGCCTGGATTTTGCCATTTGGAAGCTATTTTGTACTAATGGTAAATGCGTACTCATGGTATGGTAAATGGTTGATGTTGAAGTGCAATGTCCCAGGCAAACACACAAATAGGCATATGAGAGCGAGAGTACCTATCCTTTGCATAAATCTTTACAATGAATACATACTCTTTGAATTTCATATTAAAAAAATTATTATCCCACTCGTTTAACTTTTGTTTTGTTCAACTCAAAATGCAAGTTGAGTTTTTAAAACACTGCACCTCGATAATAAGGCATGTGGTTGAAATTATAAAACTCATGCATTCGTCACACTTCTCTCTCTCTTTCATAAGATCATATCAATCATCGAATCTGTTGCATTAGATGAATGTTGAGGCAACCAACCCACCTCTGACTAACTCTCGGAAAGCGCAACATCAATTTTTTTCACAATATTAATGTTAATAACGCTCATCGTCACCTTCTCATGCAAGATTTTATAGATTCACAAGTAGGAAAATGAATAGGAAATGAATAGTCGAATGATATTATTTATTTTAAATACGGATTTAACATGAGTTGAGAGGAATCTAATATTTTTTAACTTGTAAATTTTTTTTATGAGTTTATATTATTTAAAAAATTTTGTATAATTAAATATATATATATATATATATATATATATATTATATTCATTCTATTTTTTATAATTAACATTATTTAAATTTTTATAAGTTATATATATTTAAATAATTTTTAGAATTTTTTTAATTATTTTTATATTTAGTAAATAAAATTTTCAATTCAATTTTGATAATAAACCAACAATATTACACATCTCACTAAACTGTAAAATAAACAACCATAATAAACAATACATTCAAAATAATACTATCTTTTAAAAGGATAATTTCTTATATTCTGTTTGTTGATATCCTTTGGTTGCCTATGGACTAACACCCTCGTTATCCTAAATTCTGAAATTATTTTCCCACTTGCCCTGTTATCCAAATTTAGAAATTATTTTCCTTTAATAATTGAAAGTATGTAGCTAGCTAATTATTTAAGTAATGAGAGATCTTTACATGCTAAATAAATTGATAATGGTTAATTTTTAATATTAATAATGTATATTTTTATTAAAAATAAATGATATATAGAATTTAAATATATAAAATTAAGATTTTCTAAATTTACATTTATTAATTGATTAAGGAGGTGTTCTATAACCCAGTGTAAAGGTAGATGTGTAGGTATGAATAATGAGATGTAATTGATATTTAAATTCAATTTTTATATTGTAATTTTGCTTTTAATTATTAAACATTTGTTTAGATAAAAACAAAATATAATATACATATAAGATTAAAATATATAACATATTAATATTTTTTTTCCCTTGGAAAAAGTCGTAATTTCTATTAATGATAAGAAATTACATTCTGTAGATGCCGTAGCATATGCATATTGAGGCTGGTTGGCCTCACCCTCTATTTAACAAAAAACAAGAAATCTTGATCTCCACGCAAGGAGTACATTTGAAAATCTCAAAAATGAACTATCACTTAACAGTTATAGCTATAAACCTTCAAAAGAGTAAATTGTCTCTTTGGAAAGAGAACTTTGCAAGACTATATGTTCAAATTAAAACAACATACATAATAGCTAGAGAGACAAAAAATATAAACAATGTGCTTATATCCCCTGTGGCATATAAAGATCAATGAAAGGTTTGTGATAACACAGATGGAAAGTTGCATCAATTTATTCTTGAACTAAGCAGTCCTCTTCTTGCCGATGCACTGCCTCCTTTGAAAGGAATTATGCCCCTGCGTTGCACTCCCCGATGAGAAGACATCACCCTTGGCAACCTTGGAGTGCATCAAAGGAGGAGAGGGAGGATGAATAGAAGTTTTGCCTCACCTCGTCTGTGCCAGTGAAGGAGGTGCTTCTACAGTATCCGAAGTCTTGATTTATTCAGTCGTTTGGGTCTCTGCAGCAGGAGGAGGAGGTTGTTCTACAGGGGGGTCCTGCTCCATATCTTGAGTGTCCTATTTGTGTTTCCTTAGGAGGGGCATGCCATGTAAATATGACCCACCTGATGACATCTTCTGCAGCGATACGGTATGCCTTCATAGTCAAGCAACTGTTTACGCGAAAAGGATCTCCACTGAATCGTGATGTGTTCCTAAAGACCTCCTCTGGTGTCCAAATGAACAAGAATTCTTGCATATGCCATCATGCCAGTGGTCTGGTAGGATTTATCGTACTCCATGAAAGTACCCAAGGAATTCGCAATCCTTCTGAAGATGTCCTCAGACCAATATTGCAATGGCACGTCTGGAAGCCTGATCCAGACAGGGCCAACTCCAATTTGCTCAATCTCGGGGTCAAAAAGAGGCATCCAGCACTTAAGAAGCACTGGAGCATGTTCAAAATGCCAAAAAGATAAGAGGACCCAACTCGTGTGGTCGGCCCTTGAAAATCGCAACGTAAACCATCCCCTTACAAAAGTTTAGACAGAAGGGATGTCCACCAG
>APFE030347654.1:0-14102 GCA_000404065.3 Pinus taeda
CAGAACCCCTTTGAAGATTTCTGACAAAGTTTGATTCTTCTTCCTCTTCTTCTGGGACGTGGCTTGCTTCATAATAATCTCCTTTGTCTGATGCCTTGAAAGCAGCTTCTCTTCTATCTGATGGACCTCCCTTTCTCATTTCATAAGCAGTTAGAACTCCATGTAGCTGAGACATAGTAAGAATTCGTAAATTTTCTTTTTCTTCTATTGCAGATACTTTAGATTCAAACTTGGGGGACAATGATCTTAGAACCTTTTCAACCACAATAGCCTCTTTTATTTCTTCACCCAAATTTTCCATACAATTAACAACTTCATCTACCCGAAGAAAATAGTTAGGCACACTTTCATCATTATACATCTTGAGAGTCTCATACTGAATCCTGAGAGTTTGAAGTTCGGCACGCTTTACCTGTTCATCTCCTTCATAGCTCGCGACAATTTTGTCCCATATCTCTTTTGCTGATTTATAGTGCATTACCTTCATGAATTCCGATTGGGATATACATCCTAATAGGGTACTGACTGCTTTTGCATTTGTTTCATACTTCTTCTTCTCGCCTGCATCTGTAGGAGTAGTTGAAGGAAAAGTATAACCTGTCTCTACGATGTTCCAAACTTCTTTACCAAGAGATTGAAGATAGGAAGTAACTCTTACCTTCCAATAATTGAAGTTTGTCCCATCAAAAACTGGTGGCCTGATAGATGCTTCCCTCTCGTAGTTCCTCATGATGAAAGATCTTCCTTCAAGCGATCAAGCTTCTTTAGAAGGACCTGCTCTGATACCAATTGTTGGAAATAATACTGAGGGGGGGGTGAATCAGTATTATCAAGTCAAATAATCCTTTTCAAAAACCAAATTGTATACGCTACTTCAGTTAATTAAACTCGCGTATATACGCAACTATTTAGAGGTAAACCAGCATACACAGAACAAACTTTTAATTTAATTATACTTTCAGATGATGTTTGTTAATCTGAGATGCAGCATCAAATAACCAGTAACCAGAGACAGTAAAAGAGCAGAAGGACAATCACACACAAGAACACCAGATATAAGGTGGAAACCCAATGTGGGTGAAAACCACCTGCTGCAATTCGTCTCTATCTTTCTTTAAATTAGAAACTTTTGTTTACAATGTACTGGTGCAATCCTTTACCAGTACGCAAGCTGCAACCTGCAGAGAGCTACAACCCTCTCTCGTTTTCCATCTCTCCTGGAAGGAAGCTACAACCCCCTTAGCTATTGCACTAGCCAAGATACTAGTACGTAGGTGCTGGCCTACAGAAGGATACAACCTTCTCTTTCTTCCAGGGACCGCGTTTCATCAATTTTCAGACTGGATTCATGAACATCAAACGATCGTCAAGAAATTCTTCATCAACCAAACTCCTTTTCACCAACTAGATCTGAAATCAAGTAGATACTTCTTTGCAAGCTGTACCCAAACACAGTACCAGAAACCACACAACAGAACCCAGAACACAACAGCAATAAGCAGAAACAGCTAGATCACAACTTAATGCATATACGCAATTTGAACAGTCTGCAACTTGCGTGCATACGCATCTGCGTATGGAACAACCTGCGTATACGCGCCTTTACTTCCCCTAAACTGCGTGTATACCTGCCTTCGCTTTACTGAACCTGCGTACAGATCTATAAAGGACAACACACTCTTCCAGATATTCAATCACTAATTAACCCAGATTATCAGACTTATAGATCAGATAAGCGCCACATCAAGCAGATCAAAATCATACAGAGATACTATCATTTAGGCTTAAAGATTATGACCCACGAATAGATCTTATCCTTCCTTTTGCGCTAAGGTTCCTCCTTCCTTCAGATCCAGATCTGCGTCACCATCCAATATACCAGCTCTAGCACTTTTTCAGATCTTCAATAATAATCCAGAAGGTGATTTGTCACAAGATCTCCTTCCTCTTTTATAGTCCTAGGCCTTCCCCAATACCATGGTTCAAAACCATAACATTTCAATACCATGAACCCAAAACAATGGATCGACACAATTGGCGAGACGCCATGGTCCAAAACATAGGTTCAAGTTCCAAGATCTAACTGCCATGGACCAAAAAAATGATCACCAACATATATGCGCTTTTGTAAAGTATACCCCGCGTGTATACGCACCTTCGTCTAGATGAACCTGCGTATATGTCTTTTTCTACTTTCTAAGCGCCTGAACTGAGATCTGTTACCAAAGAAGGTTGCCATCAAGGACAACACCTGTGCCATAGCTCCAAACCTGTGCCATAATGCCAACACGTTCTCCATAACAAAGCATCGATAGATGGGTCCATTGGGTAGCAACATGCTAGGGGTTAGATTGATGGAGTGCTTGACCTATTAGTGTAGAGGTACCTCTATGGGTGAGGTTAAGATATCCCTGCACTCCTCCACAACCTTATCCATCTGCTGATGTCATGCGGAGGAGACTTGTCTAGATGTTGTGGCCATAATATTCTTCTTTCCCCGAGGGCGAATCATAAGCAAAAAAAAATTCATGGTCTGGGAAATGACCTTATTGCATTTCTTCATAGTGATCAAAGAAATGGGGGGTAGGCGGTGCTACCTCCGGTATCCTATACAACTTATCACTCAAAGTAATAATAACAGTGTGAGGCATATATTCATACACAACATGTCACTTCCACAAGTATGGTTGGCCTAATTATGCATCACAAAATTCAAGAGGAGCAACATCACATAGTACCTCAACAGTGAAGGCTTGATTTTGTAGGGAAGGTGAAAAATATTGACTGACACAATGATATCACCCTTGGTGAAGCCACCTGATGGTCTACAATTGTGGCTGTGGTGTGGCCGGTAGGCCCAACCACTTCACGACCTCTGATGAAGTGCGGTTCTTTTGGCTCTCGTTGTCGATAATGAACTATAGTAGGGAACCCTTCACCCACATCGGTGAGTTGAAGAACCACTCCCCCTCCTATGGATCTTCGGGCTCATCCTTCTAGATCTTAGTGGTGGAAGCAGTGGAACTAGGCTCTGTATCAATAATATGATTCCCTTTTCCTTTCCCCTTATCATTTTCTAACTCAGAATCAGAATATGCATATGATTCAAAAGCCTTCAACTCAGACACCAGTGACTACTTAGCTCTGTTATCACTCTAATATTTCTTTTGAAGTTGATGAAGAAAGAAACGTCAAGGGTAACCACAAACCACTTTTGGAGATCAGGACCTAGCCTTCCTGATGCTTAGAGAGGGCTCTCTCTTTAAAATTTAACTTTGTTTTAGTTAAGATGATTTTAGGCTAGTTATTTCTTGCACTTGGGTTTTGGTTTGAAATTTTGGGTGGTAGGATCACTTTACTTAGCTGAAAAGATGTTTTCTTCTACCATTGGGCTATGGAGTAAGATGTCAAACAAGAAAGACTGGATTCAGTTCCAAAAATAGCGTCTACAAGGAAAGATAGATGAGTTACTGCAGATCTCAAAGGCTAGATGGTGGAATGGTTTCAAATCGGATCCAAGGAGAAATTAAGGGTTCCCTAGGACGGACTTTGGAAGGAATGAAACAAGTCAACTGGTATGGGAGAGAAATTAAGGGTTCTCAAATCCTGGTATCAAAGGAAAACATGTAAATGACTAACTATGCAAAATAGAGTGTGCTTAAAAAATTTCTAAGTGATATATCCAGTTAATTCATTCAAATTTAGAAAAAATTTAAGATTATGACACATATAAGAATGTAACAAAATCACACAAAGAAGATACTTCACTGCAAATGGCTCATCTCATGAATCTTGTAGTGAAATGATTTTATTACTTGGTCCAGTCTATTGACTTGAAAAAGGTACAATCACCCTTAGGTTTAAGATCAAAATAACTCTACAAATGTAAAATAATCCACCATAATACTTCGAATTATGAAGTATTTATACAAAAGGAATTTACAAAATATTCGAAACTATATTCAGAACTAATCTAGGAAAAAAGAAATATCTTCTTTGTAAGCAAATAGAGATAGTTATCTAATTGCTTCTTGTTGTCCCTATTATTAAGGTTATGCTGGCATTGCTCTTTGGTATTTTTCCCTTTATTCTGCTTGGCTATTTGGTCTTCACGTTGGATGTTCTATTTCACTTTAACCGTTCACCTGATACTCTTTCATCTGATACACTTTTAACCTTGCTGACCTATCAATATCCTTTTACTTTGTTCTTTCATATTCTACTATACATTTATAATTTACTGTGTATTTACTATAGTAAATCATTTAGTTTTTCCCATCTTTCTTCATCTGTTAATTGGATATTGAGCATTTTTCTGTATATCTCACCCACCTCTGTATATTTGTCAAAAGTAGGCTTATTAATAAACAAGTGTTTTACCTCATGCTGGAGGTATAACAAGTTTTCAAAAGTTTGGTACAACACTTTGCCTGTTGGCATGCCCTTCATGGATGAAGTGATTACCTATGCTTTGGCCACTTCCCTGATCTTCTTGTTGTAATATACTTGTGTCATTAACTTGTCATTTATTACTAAGGGATTAGGTAATCCATTTTCCTTCAAAACTTAAAACTTAGCCATGAACCTATCAACAGCTAGTTGCATGTTCTAACACTTATCTTCTAAATTCAACATCAAATTCCTATTGGTGAGGACTCTTCTAACTTCCAAAATTGTACATGTCCTGTCAGGTATATCAAGCTCTTGCAGCTTATACTTATTCTTGGAGTTGAGGAAATGGATGATTCTTACTGCTTCCTCTGGCATATCTCCAAGTTCTGTTTTAACCCTTTCAATGGCTTCTGTAGCCTACTTTATTAAGTCAATTTTCTAAAAAATGACTTGGATGGATGACCAAATATCATTGACAGAGTTAATGATATTGGCCCACAGTTGCTCTTTAGAATTTCCTATAGGCTCAGTCAATGTCAATTCTTTCTCTAGGGTTTTTATCCTTTCATTCATCCTTGTACCCTTTTTTTGTTCTTCTTTATGCATGATCTGGGCAAGTTTGCAATCTGTCTCAAGGCTGGTGACTTTCTTCTTCATTTTGTTCATCTCATTGGTATGAATGGACATTTCTTCCATAGCTTTGACCACCCTATTTGCTTTATCACTTGTGGAGGCTGTTGTTGTTGCTATTGTTCCTGTCGCTGATGTAGTATGTGCAGATGTCAATAGAGTAGTGGCCATTGGAGTAGTGGGAGCTAATGCTGCTGCCAAGGTAGAAGGTATAGTTGTGGTCACTATTGGAATGACAGTTACAGGAGCATTATCAATACTAGCTTGTTTGAGCTGGATCAAGCTATCCATCTCCTTCTCCATCTCCTTTAACTGGTCATTCAGTTGCAGCACTATGTCCATCATTTCCTCATGATTGGTTTGGCTTTCTAGGACTTCTTTTGTTTGCGGGTGCTGAAAATGAGGCCACTTGGGCTATTTCTTGAGGGTTGCTATGTCCTCATTCTTATTTTTGATTATTTTGTTTGTGGCCTTTACATCACTTGGGTCATGGCCTAGTACAATAACCAAGTCCTCCAAGGACTTTATCCTGGTGTCTTTAGCCTATGAAGAGGCTCTCTCCAATTTATACTGAGTTGTTACACTGTTCAATGAATCCTGCAACTTGTGAGAAGCCATGGCCTTTGTTGTGAGGGTGGAGTAGATCATTTCTCTAGCCTTCTTGTGAACTTCTATTTGATCAATGGGATCAACATCCCTAGCCAAGACCTCAAAATATGTCTTCTTGTAATCTGCTGAGGTCTTTGGTTGCTATACAATGGGCTGTAATAATGAGACCTGCATTTTTCCTTCTTTGATGTCAAATGCTGACATCAATCTAGTCTGGTTTGGTGGTGTGAGCTTGAGGTATTGGGCATATGTCTTTGCCTCTAGTCTCTCATTCCTCATATTTATCTCTTTAAATCTATCTTCGATGTCATTTTCCTTATCATCTTCCTTGACATAGGAAGAGATCTCCATACTCAGTTGTCTATCTATCAACTATGTGTTTCCTCTGATGCATTTGCTTCTTTACCTTTATGTCCCATTGCCTCAGTGTCAAATATTTCTTTTGATGCAATATTATCCTCCTGTTCAAAGACATGATTCAACTTGGGCCTCTTGCTTGGTTCCATCAGCTCATCAGTAGTCTCCACGGTAGAGCTAGATGCCTCATCCCTACTCCTCTTAGGATTCTTCTCCTCATCTATTGGGGTCTGTATTACAGGAGCAATGTTCATTGGCTCCCCTTGTTCTGGAACCTACAAGAAAGAGTTGTGATCAAATTCCTTTCCAAATCAATAAGTGTATTCTCTATATCCACAACAGTGTTTTCCATGTCAATCAAAGTGTTATACACCCACTCATCCTGGTTAGAAAACTGTTCAATGTCAGGCCTTGGGTGGTGGATGTATGCTCCCAACTTGACCTTGAGTCTGAACTTGTTTATGACCCCATAAGGTTCATAATGCCAGATGAAACTATTTTTGAATTTCATTAGTTGAAGTAACCTGTTAGCCTCTATTCCAGCTTCTTTGTTGTTGTGAATAAATGGGCCAATTTGGTTCTTCACATTGAACTAGGTTTTCTTCCTATAAGAATTTGATCTCATCAGAGCTGATGATTTGCCTAAAGTACTCAAGAGCAAATATCCTCATAGGGAGCTATTTGGGGAACTTTTAGGGGGCTATCTCACAGCCATAAATCTTGATCTCAGTCTGGTTTTGGTACAAGTACCAATCTCCCACCTTGATGTTCTTGGCCAATTGTAGTACTCTCTTGATCTCTGGGCTAATTCTAGGCTGAGTCTTAGAAGTCAGCATATTCATGATAAGGTATAAAAAAGAGTCTGTAAAGTCTTTGTAGCTAAATGATTTCGAAAACTTGTGGACCAAGGGTGCCCAGTAGATTACTGACCTCTCCTTTCCCTTGGTGTCCAATTTTTGGATCCTCAAAGGGAACCTATCTGTCTGGTAATACAAGAACACATGAAACAACACTGAAGAGCATTTGAAAACTCTTTCAGTGGGCAGTCTAGTCAACTGTTCATGCATTCTATCTACATTGAACTGGGCATAATCATAGATAACAACAAGAGGCTTGTCTTGAGTGAAAATGGACAAGAAGGCCATGATGACCTCATCCACATGCTCATCTGATGTGTATCCTAGGATGCATGAGAGCATGGTGATTGTTCTCCTGCCAGTCTCTAAAAAAATAGTGGTAGCATAGGGTGGAATGTCTCTCGTCAATGATGAAATTCTAGAATATTTGTTTGATTTTGACTGCGTCCAATGTGATGTACAGGTCCAACAGGTTTCCAATGGACAAAGGAGTCAGATTAGGACTAGGATATATTTGTAGCATATAGTTGATGGATTTAGTAGTAATGGTGAATAATATCTCATGGTTTACTGCCTCAGTAGCCCTATGGCTTGGAACATAACAGGCATGACAAAAATGTAGTATGTCTAGGAATGGATGAACTTCTAGGAATGTATACTTTGGAAAATTGGATTCCCAAAGGTTGATGTCATCAGGATGGTTTAGGAACCTATCCTTGGCCCAGCAGTGGATTCTCAGAAGGTGTCATGGAGTGGTTGTGTCTTTAATTTGGAAATGAATGTCTGCCAAGGCCAAATGGTCATTGTCCAGGGTTGAGACTAGTCTGACATCCAAAGAGGTTGGGGTAGCCATCTTTGTGATAAATGTAGGTTTTAACCCCATTAAGAAATTACCTGCATACGAATTCTAAAAGACATAAAATAAACATTGCGAGAGCATAACACATAAAACACATATACACAGAGATTTTCCCACTGGATCCCAAAACTGGGACTACCAGCTTGATTTTTCATTATATTCCTTTCGATGTTACAATACATATTTATACATGCCGAAACATCGAATACCATGGACCAAAAACCATCGCATCCAATACCATGGACCAAAATCCATCGCGTCCAAAAACATGTGTGAAAATCATGCACAAAACCATAGGTGGGCTCACCCATGCTAACATAGGGTCCAAAACCAGTATGCCTCAAACCCCCTGTGACCCCCACCTGCTACAAAATCAACGCAATGAAGGGGGGCTCGCCCCCCCTCTAACCCACCATTAACTATGTGGGCTAGTCGTGGAAAGAATATAACACAACCCAACATTCTCGCACTTGTTGGTTTCTTTCCACAGGGGGCCATAAGAGAGCTTAGTCATTTTTCTAGCCCTGAAATGCCCATTGTCTCTGTACACCAAGAGAACTTCTTAGAGCTCACAGATTTTGTCAATGCATGTACAGTATTCTTCAAAGTGTCCACCTTTACCATCAACACCTTTTTGTCTTCTATCATATCCCTCACAAAGTGATACTGAACATCAATGTGCTTTGTCTTTGACTAATATACGAGGTTCTTTGCCAAGAAAATTGCACTTTGGCTGTCACAGTTTATCCTTATAGCTCCCTGTACTAACCCCATACTTGAACACAATCTCTGCAACCAAATTACTTCCTTTCTTGCATGAGTGGTTGCCATGTATTCTGCCTCTGTAGTTGATAGTGCCACTACATATTGTTTCTTACTCATCCAACTGATTGCACCTCCAAACAGGTTAAACACATACCCACTTGTAGATCCTCTCTGATCCAAATCTCTAGCCCAGTCTACATCGACAAAGCCATGAATATCCAACATTCTGTCCAATCCTAGTCTTCCTTGGTAGCACAAACCATAATCACTAGTGCCACACAAATACCTGAAAACCCGCTTCACTGCTGTCAAGCCCTCCTTCCCGGGTTTTGACATAAACCTACTCAATACTCCCACTGCATGTGCAATGTCTGGTTTATTACAGACCATTGCATACATCAGGCTATTGATTGCACTTGCATATGGGACACAGGACATATCCTCTTCTTCTTCTTGTGTCTTGGGACACTGTTCAGCAGATAAATTTACACCTACAAGAATAGGAACCTTCACAGTTTATCCTACATATTAAACCTCTGCAGTATTGTCTCAACATAATTCCTCTGGTTTAACAAGAGCTTCCTCTTTTCCCTATCTCTTTTAATTTCCATGCCCAAAATATAGTTTGTAGCACCAAGATCTTTCATGTTGAATTTGGAGGACAATTGGGTCTTCAAATCCTGGATAATTTCTTTGTCATTTCCAACCAGCAACATATCATCCACATACAAGACCAGATAAATAACACGGTCACCAATTAATTTAAAATACACATAGTGATCTGCTTTGTTTCTGGTGAAGTCAAGTACCTGTATAAAAGTATCAAATTTCTAATACCACATCCTTGGTGACTGTTTTAACCCATACAAAGAATTCTTTAAATTGCATAACAGTTCTTTCTTACCCTTGACCGCAAAGCCTTCATGTTGCTTCATGTATATTTCCTCTTCCAGATCCCCGTGAAGAAA
This sequence comes from Pinus taeda, assembly GCA_000404065.3. Classification (NCBI taxonomy): domain Eukaryota; kingdom Viridiplantae; phylum Streptophyta; class Pinopsida; order Pinales; family Pinaceae; genus Pinus; species Pinus taeda. Next base: position 9,438 of record APFE030347654.1, read on the forward strand.
CGTTGTCTTCACATCCATTTGTTCTACCTCAAAATCAAAAGCAGCGGCAACAGATAAACGTAATCTAATAGAAGTTACCTTGGCAACAGGAGAAAAAATATCACCAAAATCAATTCCCGACACCTGGGAATAACCTTTTGCTACCAACCGAGCTTTGTATTTCTCCACCTTTCCTTTTGCATTTGTCTTCTTCTTGAACACACATTTGCTTCCAATGGGTTTCCTTCCAGCTGGCAACTCCACCAGATCCAAAGCCTCATTTTTGTGAAAAGATGCCATTTCATCAACCATGACCTCTTTCCAGAGTTTGCCATCCTTTGAATCTACTGCTTCCTTCACAGTTCTGGGATCATCGTTAATAATAGATAAAGCAAAATTTGAATAGAATGCAGATGGACTATACCTTTCTGGCTACCTTATTTCTCGAACTGATATTCTCACACCCAGAGTTTGTGGCCATGCATCTTCTGATTCCTCCTCTGTTGTAGAGTCTGATTCTTCCTCCTTAACCTCAAACTCTATCTTCTCAAGTTTCTTTGGTTGGAATTCATGTTTAATAACATCTTTTACCTCTCTGAACACCACATCTCGGTTGTACACAACCTTTTGTGTCACTGGGTTCTAAAGCTTGTACCCCTTTAAACCATCCTTATACCCAATAAACATGTACTTTTCAGATTTACTATCCGACTTGATTTGTTTCTCCTTTGGAACATGTACATATGCATCACATCCAAATACCCTCAGATGTTGAAGAGAGGGTTTCTTACTAGTCCATACCTCTTGTGGAGTCTTATCCTCCAATGCTAATGAAGGTGACCTGTTGACTAGGTAACATGCAGTATCCACTGCCTCTGCCTAGAATTCCTGTCCTAACCCAACAACACTGAGTATGGTTCTTACCCTTTCCACCAATGCCTTATTCATTCTTTCTACAACTCCATTTTGCTGAGGTGTATATCGAGTAGTATTCTGTCATGATATACCACACTTCTTACAGAATTCTTCAAATTCATTGCTGCAAAACTCTCCACCATTATCTATCCTCAACACCTTTATTTTCTTCTTTGTCTGATTTTCCACGAGAGCCTTAAATTCTTTAAACCTGTCAAAGGCTTCAGGTTTCTTCTTAAGGAAATATATCCATGTATTCCTTGAGAAGGCATCTATAAATGATACATAGTACATAGACTTACCCAATGATGGGACTTTCACAACTCCAAACACATCATTGTGCACAAGCTCTAATATTTGTTTCGCCCTCTTACCACCAGAGGGGAAACTCACACGATTCTACTTCCCGTATACACAATTTTCACAGAAATCAAAATCCAAAGAGCTATTACTCATACCTTCTACCATACCTTTACCATGACGTATTTGAAGGCCCTTCTCTCCAATATGTCCAAGCCTTTGATGCCACAACATGGTATTCTCTCCAGAGGCCATTAGATTTTCAGCTCCACTTTCAAGAACCATAGAACTGTTGCACCCATCAACAACAATGCTATCTTGCAGCTTGTACAGAGTTCCAATCCAAACTCCCCACATCAATACTAGTGCTCCCCAAACCATCTTGTAGGTATTTTTCTCAAACACTATCTTTACACCTGCATCATACAACTTGCTTACAGAAATCAGATTTCTAGCCAATGCAAGAATATGCAGAACAACTGAGAGTGTTCTAACCCTCCACCTTGCAATTTCAACTTTACTTTTCTGCGACCAACGATTCTAGTCTTCCTATCATCCCCCAAGAAGACATCACCACCATCGTATTTTTGATACTCGCAGAACCACTCTCTATGGGGAGTGAAGTGAAAGGATGCACCTGAGTCAGTCAACCATGCCTCATGATCTACATGTGTACTTGAAGAAGCCAAGTACACATCTCCACCTTCATCTGAGGTGGTTTTCGCCTCTACAGAAGGAGCATCATCAGATCCCTTTCCTTTGTCAGGAGCTTTAGATTTATAGTCCCTTTTGAAGTGCCCTTCATTTCTACATTTCCAGCACACCACCTTTATAGGTTTTCCTGGAGATTTAGATCTTCCTCTAGATTTGGATCTCCCACTCGATGACTTATTTTTGTTTCTATTATAGGACCATCCTCATACATACAAGGCATCACCATTCTGGCTCTGCATATTTTTCCGTCTCATCTCCTCCGTCAGCAAGGCTAAGACTATTTCATCAAACTACAAGGCAGTTGCATTGCTACCAATTGCAATAACCAGACTATCCCACGAATCTGGTAGAGAACACAACAAACTGATGCACTTATCTTCATCTGGAATTTTAATATCAACATATGCTAACTAACTTACCACATTATTAAATGCATTTATATGCTCTGTCATCGAGTCTCCATCTTTCATCCTCAGGTTATACAGATTTTTTCGCAGGAATAGTTTATTCACCAGAGACTTAGATTGGTAAAAAGTCCCTAACTTGTCCCACAAAGCCTTTGCCATAGCTTCCCTTGATACATTCAGCAATACTGCATTTGAGACACATAATCGTATTGTGCTCTTTGCCTTCCAATCCAACTTCTTCCATTCTTCATCGGACACTCCCATTGGTTTAGTACCTTGATCTACCATGATCCACTGATCTTCATCCACCAACAAATCCTCCATCTTGAGTTTCCACAACTCAAAACTCTGACAATTAAATTTCTTGATCTCTATCTTTCCACTACTCACCATCTTCTTTCACCACTAGAATCGATCTTGCAGATATCTCACTGAACGGGGTCTACCACAGGCCCGAGCCAAACCCCTCAGCAAAAAAGGCATCCCTTTGAAGCCAAAATTGCTTTGATACCAAATGTAGATTTTAACCCCGTACAAAAATTACCTGCATACAAATTCTAAAACACAGAAAATAAAAAATGAGAGAGCATAACACATAAAACACATATACATAGATATTTTCCCACTAGATCCCATAACTGGGATTACCAGCTTGATTTTTCAATATATTCCTTTCAGTGTTACAATACATATTTATACATGTCGAAGCATCTAATACCATGGACCAAAAACCATCGCGTCCAAAACATGTATGAAAATAATGCACAAAACCATAAGTGGGTCCGCCCATCCTAACATAGGGTCCAAAACCAAAATTTTCCGGGGTGCTGCGTTGGACCCCATAAAGTGGGGTTACAAGTACGCCTCAAACCCCCTATTGTTACATGGGAATAGCGTCCACTCGGATGTTTCTATTCCCACTAAGATGGGTGGCTATCTTAGAAACAAACAATCGAAGTCTACTATTGATTCCTTTTATGAAAATAGATGAGAGGAGAACCAAGAGGGCCAACCTGAGTCTTGCGCTCGATTTCTTCTCCTTTCTTGATAGAGTTTTGCCGCTTCTTTTTTGTCTGCCTAGCTTCAAAATGACCTGTGGAATCACAACAACATACTACTATGTAAGAAACAATGATCTAAATTCATAAATAATACAGGATCAGATGTGCATTAACTATATACATGCATATACAAACAAGTACACAAGAATATGGAAGGAAACAAGAATAGCTTTATTCAGATGAAAAGTAGCAAGAAGATTACAACCATGTGCTCTGACCCAACATCATCCTCCTGCTAAGAAGCCCTTCTTCACCTCAAGCAAAGCTAGATCACCCAACACTGTGAATGTACACCAGAATACCAACAACACTTCTCTATAAGATACAAAATTCCAGCCTCTCGATCTCTGTGATGAGGGATCCACATATAGATGATTACAGAGAGGTGAGTCATCTTTTGGGATCTTGATTAGTGTCTTCTCTCTGATAGTTCCTGCTTCGACTTGGAGAATGATGATCTCTTACTCATCCTTGGTCAAAAATGGAGTGGCAAGTGTCAGAGGGGAAGCTTCTGGAAGATTCGATGATCTTCCACCTCACATTTTTGTCCGTGCCATTTTTCCATTCCCGACCATCGCACCCTACAGAGGAGAAAATCAGTATGCATCGCACCTTGTACATTGGGAAGGTGATATGCATCACACCCTTTGCATTGAGCTTTCAGTATCGTCCAGTTTTGACCATTTATGAGCAGTTTTCAGTGGAGAAGTTTTGGGAGATGATGTAATCAGTTGACCTTGTTCCTTTAGGCAGAAGCAACACTTTTAGGGACTTAAGAGCCCTCAGTTTATGGAAATTTATGATTGGGGTTGAAGTGCCCAAAAATGTCTATAACAGTTGCCCCCTAAAGCATGAGGTCATTAATCTTTTTGATGTTCAGTGAAATGCTTTGCTATGAGGATCTAAAGTTTTTCCGAGCTGGGACGTGACCTGTAATAAGATATAATACAATACATTATTTTGACAACATTTTTCATGATCTAGCTGAGGCGTGCATTCCCATGCTCAGCTTTATAAATTTATTTTCATGTGCATAGGACAGACGATCGTCTGTGTGACAGATTGATGATATGGACACATCATTCTTTGATTTGGATGATCATTTGTTTGGCAATGATGTACACTGGATGTTTTTATATTCCTGAATATATCACAGCCTGGATGGATGAAACTAGATCCGGGGCCTTCAAAACTCATTCAATCTTCACTCGGAGTACAAGTCGATCCATGTGAAAAATGTTCTGGAGTCGAACATGGAAAGACATCCCCTGATTACCAGCCAATGATGT
>APFE030347654.1:18341-34527 GCA_000404065.3 Pinus taeda
TCCTAAAATGCAGTCTAAGATGATAAACAAATGTTTGATCTTCTTTCAGCAATGAAAATCCTAGCTACTAAAGGGAGGAAAGTCAAGCATCTTCTCTTCACAGAGCACAGAGCACACGCTAAATGCACAGTCCTAAATCAAGCCAAGCAATCAAAATGCAAATGCACATGCATGTATTTGTTTTCAACTCTCTTAATGTGTAAATGACGTTAAGAAAGCTATGTGCAAAACTGAATTACTTTTAAAGCGACTGTACTCAACAAAATTCTTTTTCAAAACAAAGTGAAAGCAAGAGAGACACTTTGCAATTTTGAAATGGAAATTGTTTTTCGACACTTTAAACTAATAATTCAAATCCTATGCAATAGTAACTGTATAATCAACTATCTTAAAACAATGGAATTGCTTTCTAAAAACGAAAACGGCAGCTACGACACTTTCAGATCTAGAGGCAACAATTCGACTATGCTACTTTTTGCAAAAGAGAACTAAAATGACGCACAATACATAAAAACATTTATATTCCTTGCACTAAGGAGGCGGAATAATGCAAGAGAAGGGGGTTTTCACAGAAGCACACTGATTATAAACAACAAAACTCTTGAATAAGACTGAAAACAATGAGAAAGATCCACAGTCAGAGGGTAAAGTTAATCCTCCCTGACCATCACACCTGTTACACAGTGAACTTAGTATGCAGTGCACCTACTCCATTCGGGAAGTGCAATCCATACAGGCTGCCTTGAAGGCAGGGTGCGATGGTAGCAGTGCAAGATTTTGAATGAGATTTCACTCACAGTTTGCAATCTAGTTCAGGTGTTTAAGCTGAATAAGTAAAGATCAATGTATGTAAAACACAGGGGTGATCTAAGAGGTTACTAGAGCCACCACTAAGGGAAATTAGATTGCTTGCAGATCTATTGTTTAAATCATAAACAAAACATGGAGATTGACTGAAGCAACATTGATCTACTTTTCATTTATATGACAAATGCAGTTCGAAGTCTAGCTAGCTTGACTTCAGGCTCCGTTTGTATGTTTATAAAAGAAACAAGGATAGATAGGCTAACAAGTAATCTGGTCGCTCCCCAGTGGAGTCGCCATTTTGTTACACGGGAATAGTGTCCACTCAAATGCTGCTATTCCCACTAAGATGGGTTGCTATCTTAGAAACAAACAATCAAAGTCTACTATTGATTCCTTTTATGAAAATGGATGAGAGGAGACCAAGAGGGCCAACCTGAGTCTTGTGCTCGATTTCCTCTCCTTTCTTGATAGATTTTTGTTGCTTCTTCTTTGTCTGCCCAACTTCAAAAGGACCTGTGGAATCACAACAACATACTACTATGCAAGAAACAAGGATCTAAATTCATAAATAATGCAGGATCAGATGTGCATTAACCATATACATGCATATACAAACAAGTACACAAGAATATGGAAGGAAAAAAGAATAGCTTTATTCAGATGAAAAGTAGCAAGAAGATTACAACCATGTGCCCTGACCCAGCATCATCCTCCAGCTAAGAAACCCTTCTTCACCTCATTCAAAGCTAGATCACCCAACAATGTGAATGTACACTAGAATACCAACAACACTTCTCTATAAGATACAAAATTCCAGCCTCTGGATCTCTGTGATGAGGGATCCATATATAGATGATTACAGAGAGGTGAGTCATCTTTTGGGATCTTGATTAGTGTTTTCTCTCTGATAGTTCCTGCTTCGACTTGGAGAATGATGATATCTTACTCATCCTTGGTCGAAAATGGAGTGGCAAGTGTCAAAGGGGAAGCTTCTGGAAGATTCCATGATCTTCCACCTCGCATTTTTGTCCGTGCCATTTGTCCATTCCCAACCATCACACCCTATAGAGGAGAAAATTAGTATGCATTGCACCCTATACATTGGGAAGGTGATATACATTGCACCCTTTGCATTGAGCTTTCAGTATAGTCCGGTTTTGACCATTTATGAGTAGTTTTCAGTGGAGAACTTTTGGGAGATGATGTAATCAGTTGACCTTGTTCCTTTAGGCAGTGAAGCAACACTTTTAGGGACTTAAGAGCCCTCATTTTATGGACATTTATGATTGGGGTTGAAGTGCCAAAAATGTCTATACACCTATGACCCCCCCATCCACTACACAATCAATGCAACGAAGGGCTCTGCCCCCCCTCTAACCCCCCACGTTAACTACATGGGCTAGTCATGGAAAGAATATAACAAAACCCAACAATAAAATAAGGGAATTGGGCTTATACAACTTGTGAAAATGGATTCCTAACAACTTTGGTACAAGGATATGGTATTAGTAGTTTGTAGAATAGGGATTTTCAGTACTTGAGGGGAAATACTCTCAATTCAATGGAAATTTATTAAATTTAATTAGTTATTTCTTGAATTTACTATATACTTTTGAATTTGAGAGGGTCGTTCTACTTCTGTGTTGAAATACCTGGAATTTATGTTTCAGGCTGCAAACTGGTTCTAAATGACGGTTGCAGAGGGTTCTATGGCTTCAATTGTGAATTAGATGCTCAAATTGGGTGTCTAGAGCTTCTTTGGGCTGCAATTGGTGGTCGGAAACGGTTGCAGAAACTTGGGGGTGCAGGAGAGCTTAGAATGCTTTTGCAGAAAAAATGAGCAAAAAAAGGTGAAAATGGGGGTCCATGACCTTTTAACTAGAAATGGTGTAAAATTGGTGGGGAAAGTGTTTTACGAATAGAGGATGGCTTTTGCGTTGGGCGGGGAGGCAGTTTAGGGAGCCATCACACCAATTTTGAGCGATGGGTGGTATTTTCCTGAGAGCACACAACTTAATGTGGTGCCGCTACGTAACTTAAGGGGGCCTGAGAAATACTACCCATATCGCGTGCTCTTAGGTTGGTAAAGGTCGGGAGATGATCAAGCACGATATGGGTGAGGGTCGTAGGATCTGGGGGTGGAAGATCCAACAACCATCATGTGGCAGAGATGTATAGCGAGAGATGGGGGCGAGATTTAGCAGGGCCCAGTGATTAATTGCACTTTAAATGTAATTAGTCAATGTATAAATGCAAATTTAATAAAGTAATGTGGGGGAGGGGGTGGAATAATAGTTAGGATAAGAGGTTTTAGTGGGTTTTTTAGGTTTTTTAGGGAATATAACAAAGGGAAAATGATTTTTGCATGGGGAAAAAGGTTTCACACTAGGTAAAAGGGGAATTTTGGGTAGGGGGATCAATTTGGAGGGTAATTTGCTATGGGATTGTGTGAAACCAAGGGGGAAGGGTAAAAATGAAAGGAAAAGGGGTTTTCATAAGAAATGGACTGGTAAAAGGGGAAATTAGTTAAGTATGTAGTGAGGGGTGAGATGGAAAGGGGGAAGGTAACCAAATGAACTTGTGAGCATCCTTTTTCTTTCACAACTACTCCTGCACACTGAAACACATGATTAAATATGATAGATGTGCTTATGCCTCAAATAGATTATATTTCTACAACCTTTCTTCTACTTACCCTAACATTTTTTCTTCACTTTATTGGGTGCATTTAAGCTAGCAAACCCTTTTCTTTCCTTTTTCTTTTATGAAACAAACTATATACTTCTAACCTTATATCTTCCAAGGGCTCAGATTAAACTGATGAGATCATTTTATTTCTCTAGCTATCTACTAATTTGTCAAGATTAAACTGTTTGGCCAAATCTTTATTCTCTAGTTATAAACATGAAATTAAAAGCATGAAGTAGTCAAGATTAAACAATTTGACTATCATGCATTGTGGCATTTATGACAAGCTGCACACAACCATTGTTTAAGATAGTAAAGTAAAAAGTAGTGGCACTTGTACTTGCACACTTTCATGATATGTTTTTTGTTTGGGGTTCATATTTTTTTCATTTTATCCTTTCCTTTTCTTTTTGTCCTTTGATATTTCTTTTAGGCCATACCCTCTTTACATTTTTTAATTTTAATATGGGAAAAATTTGCAAAAAGCAAAGGTATGTACAATATTACAATACTTAACCTCAGATAATTCAAAATTATGAATCCTATCACTATAGGACTCTAACAGTGGCTCCCACATGGGGATGGCATTTCCTGGTGAAATGTCAAGAATTCTAAAGACCAGTAGCCCTTGAAATGTGACTGAATTTACCTTGTAAATTATCCTTTTGTGATTCTGCTTTATTGATACTTATGACAGTGAATCCTTCAAAGATCAGGGTCTTTTGTCTGAGCTTCAACTTCAAAGGATTACCATCCAATCCAATCTACACTATGAAATGTTATTTACAATGATGCAAAGTAAAGTTAACTATTGTGAGTCAGTGGAAAAATAATTCTTCAGCATCCTACCATTAATAGGTCCTCCTGGTAGATATGAACCATCTATCTCTCTCAAGAAAAAGGCATTGTTGCCCTTGTAGCCATAAATGACATAAGGCCCCTGCCACAAAAAATCAAATTTTCCATGCTTGCCTTTGTCTTCTCTCCTTGAATCCCACTTAAGGACATTATCTCCTATGTAAAAATCATCTGCTTTAGTCTTTTTATCAAAAACCTTCTTTGGTTCCACCTATAATTCCTAGATGATCTTCATCACTGAGACACCCAAGGATGATGGTAAAACTGCATCCATCCCATAAACCAGCTAATAAGGTGATGTTCCAATGGAGTTATTAGTAGTTAGTCTATTTTCCCATAAGGCATTGACTAATTTCTTGTTCCATATATTTTTGTTATCTTCTAGCAAGTTCTTAATGATATTGACCAGGCTTTTGTTACATGACTTTGCAAGTCCATTACCTTGAGGGTAATAGGTTGTGGAATGGCCAAAGGTGATGTGGTTTTTGTTACAGAAATATATCATTCCCTTGGATTTAAAGGCATCTACATTATCAGTAATGAGCTTCTGCGGACATCCAAATCTTGAAAAAATATTACTCTCTAGGAAGGAGATTATGACATTATTTATGGCTTGCCTAGAAGGTATGGCCTCTATCCATTTGGTAGAATAGTCTGTGGTTGTCAGAATCCACTTGTGCTAAGCTGAGGAGGCTTGGTGTATTTCTTCAATGAAGTCTAACCCCCATTGTTGAAATGGCATTCCAATGGAAATTGGTTTAAGAGGCAAGGGTAAAAGTTTTCTCTTTCCCTCAAATATCTGACATTTATGATAGGAGGTCACATGTTTCTTAACATCTACAAACAAATTAGACTAGTAAAAACCAGCCCTAAGGATTTTTTCAGTAGTAGTCTTCCAGTACAAGTGTCCTCCACAATCCCCTGCATTAAACTCTTGCATGATTTTATCATCTTCATTTTTCAGTAAACATTTCAAAAGAATACCACTATTGTCTTTCCAAAACAATTCATTATCTATGATACAATACTTTAATGACTTCATATTTAAAAATCTAGCTTTAGTTCTTATTAAACCAAGGGGAGCTTGTAAATTTTTTAATACAAATATAATATCTGCATACCAGGGTGAATCGATAAAAGGTTCACTGATCGGTGGAGTCGCCATCTCTTCCTGATCATCAAGGGCACTAATGAAGTTTATATCAAGGGGTTGATAGTTTGATTCAGCCATGAGTTTGGCTAAACCTTGGCCTTTGATAAGCTTAGTTAGCTTTATCTCTATGTCATATTCCAATATTGGCAATCCACTTGCCTCTTTTCCCTTCAGGCCCATTTTGTGTCAAAATGTTCTTAACTACATAATTTGGAACATAAGAAATAATGTGAGGATACAAAATGTATACTCTGAAGTCTTTGATGGCCTTTACTAAAGCTAATGCCTATTTTTCCATAATATTGTATTTGAGTGTGGAATCTCTTAAGGATTTGTTAAAAAATGCGATTGGTTGTTCATATCCTTGGTTGTTCTTTTGCAGCAAGACTGTTGCAATGGTGTGTTCTAAAGTAAAAGAAAAAATTATAAAATCCTTGTTAAAATTAGGACTTATCAGGGTTGGAGTTTTGATTAAGGCTTCCTTGATGGCTTCAAAGGATTGTTTGGCCTCCACTGTCCATTTAAGTGTTGAGTCCTTTCTTAGCATGTTATTTAACTCTCTAATCAGTTCTATTAGATTTGAAATGAATGTCCTAAGAAAGTTTATCTTGCCTAGAAATGATTGTAACTCTCTAATGTTTCTAGGATGGGTAATGGTCAAAATGGCCTCTATTCTAGCAGGATCTATTCTAATCCCATCTTTATATATGATATGACCCAATAGTTTTCCCTCTTCCAGACAAAAGAGTGTCTTTTTGGGATTTAAAGAAATCCCAAATTTTATACATTTGATAAATACTCTTCTCAGGTGGTCTAGGTGTTCATTATTAGATTTAGAGAAGACTATGATGCCATCTTGGTATACTACTAGGAAGTTATGGATCTCCTTGGCAAAAGCTATATCCATATCTCTTTGAAATTTGGCACCTGCATTCATTAATCTGAAAGGCATCTTCAAATACATGAAGGTACCCCAAGGAGTAGTAAACATAGTTTTGAATTGGTCCTTAGGTTGAACTAAGATCTGGTTATACCCAGAGAATCCATCGAACAATGAAATCCTGGATGGGGCTACTACCCTCTACAGTATATGGTCCATTTTTGGTATAGGATAGTTATCTTTTAGTGAGACCTTGTTTAAATTTATGGTATCTACACAAAATCTAATTGCACCAGTCGTTTTCCTAGTTGTGACTAAGTTTGAAATTCAATCTGAGTATCTAATGGGGGCTATTATTTGGGTAGCAAACATTATTTTAGCTTCATTCTCAATAGAGGGCATAAGAAGTGGGTTTATTCTCCTAAGTTTCTATTTGAAAGGTTTATGATATAATTTTAGAGGTATTTTGTGTTGGATTATGTTGTTGTCATAAGATTTTAAGTCTTCATAACTTTGGGCAAATACATCCTCGAACCCTTTAAACAGATTGATATATTTAACCTTTTCATCTAGAGGTAAGGCTTTTGATATTTTAATTAGTTTTGGTTTATCATCAGTTCCAATGTTAACCTCTTCTATGTAAACTCTCAGAGGTTCCATTTTTGGTTTCCTAGCTACATCATTAGAGTCAAACAAATGTTCTAAAGGAACTAATCCCTTAGGCAAAAAATTATTTTTTAGATTAAGAATGTCAGGATCATCATTCATTATTTCTTCAATCTCTACATTTTCTAAACTATATATTTCTAATCTAGTAAATTTAGTTGGTTTAGCTAGATCTGAAATATTAACATCTGTGTTACTTTCTATATTATTATCTACTGTGCAATTAATATCTATCTTACAATTCTGAAATTCACCTTCATTGTTCATGAAATCGTAAATCTAAGAATCTCGAGAGAAAATCTACCAATACTTCAGGTTGTCTTGTATAACAGGCCTATGTTTGACTTCTCCAATGTAGTGATGGTTGGGCTGAAATGGAAATTTACAAGTACTAGCAAAAGTGGCCAAACTATGGGCCTGCATGTTTTGTTTTCAAGGAATGGAAACAAAGTTTGTTTCTAGGAGGTCTATGATCAAGTCTAGCACTGTATCCCTATATTGACCAAGCCTAGGGTTGTTCACAAAGTATTCACCATTAATCTATTTAATAATCAGCTTTGAGTCTCCCATGATGGAAACTCTTTTGGCTCCCAATTTCCTAACCAATTGTAACCCTAGAATTAGGGCTTTATATTTAGCCATGTTATTAGTACACTTGAAGTTCAATCTTAAAGCATGTCCCTTAGCATGATTATTCTCCATATTATGGATCCACAATCCTGCACCAGCCCCTAAATTATTGACAGACCCATCAAAGTCTAGATGCCATAGTGACTCATGAAATATGTTCTCACTGTCAGCTATTTTGTATCTTAGGTCTTTAGCTGTGATTTCCTTATTATCATTTTCTGCATTGTACAAGATAAATGAATCCATATCTGAATGCATGGATATGGGAAATTTTTGTGGTTTTTCCTCATCACTCACCATGTATTTCATTAAGGTCTCTCTATACAGATTTCTCAGTTGGCCAAAAACATATATGGTGGAATAAGACATATCTAACTGCAAAGATCCCTGTAGTTTTGCTCCCCATGAGTGAGATAGTAGCATTCCATACTTTAGTGGGATATCTACAACTACAATGTCCATTAGAATACTCTTTGCAGGGCATTGGACAAGAGTTACACATAAGTCCTTGATCAAACCAACACATTTAACGTGGCTGGAGTCAAAAGAAAACAAATCTTTATATGGCCTGGTAATGTCAAGGTTCAGCCCTTCCATGATTGCCTTTGGTATCAAATTGTGGGACGTCCCTGAGTCCAACATAGAATTATGAAATATTTTGTCATGAATGTTTAGGCTAATGTAGAAAGGAGGAACTCTCCCTTTCTGATGAATACCATTGGCCTCAGGGACAAACAATAATCTAGGTTGATCGTCATTTAAGTTAACAACATCCCTTCCCTCTCCTATGTTTAAATTTTTAGTTATCTGTGAGCTATAAGATTAATTCTTTACTAATTTAGTCAAAGGAACTGATATCTTTAATTTTTCTATTTCAGTTTTGATGTTGAAAGGGAGCTAAGCTTTGTTTGTTTGATTTAGATCTTCCTTAACATGTGCAGTTTGTTTGTTCTTATCTTGTTTCTCAGTATTAGGCATTTCAGTCTATGTTTCTACTATTTTTCCTTGATTTCTCTTATTTTGATTGTTTTTAGTAATTGTCTCTGTTAGGGTTTCAATGGAGGTTATATCTACAATTTTAGGGGTAGAAGTCTCTAGTGTTCCCCTAGGGAGGATTTGTAACACTTTGTTAACTGGAGCTTCTTTTATTATCTTAGTCTAGGTCTGTATGGATCTTTTAATGGGAGTCTCGTTATTATTTTTACTTCTTAAGCTATATTGTTTGTGTACCTCATATATAGCTGACTCGTATCCCTATTTAAAATCAAAGGATTCACCATATTCTAACTGCAATTGCTTTAGCATATATAACTCTTATTATTCTTCAGTAAGAAAAACAGTGTCTTCATCTTTGGTTTCTAGTAAGTTTATCTGGGTCTCATCCTCTCCTTCTTCATTTTGTGAATCCTTAACATGAATCTCTTGGAAGGGGGTCCTAATCTGTTGATATGGTGTAGCATTCTTTCCAGCATTAAGGTTCTTCCTAAAATTGGGGTTTCTTATTGGGGTTTGTTGTTGTTGATTATCCCATTGATTTTTCCTCTCCATGTTTTCTAACCTCTCCATTATTCTTTCTAAACTCTTAGCTAAAATATCTACATTTCCATCTAATTTGGAAGCTTCCTCTTTAAATACAACTTTCTTTTCATTTCTCATTTGGGCTTTCTTAGCTAATAGGTTGGCCTCTACACTAACAACATTTCTTTGTATTTGTTCTAGTGTTTCAGGATTTCTTTCCCTTAACTGGTATGACATGTCAACATCAAAACCATCATGGAATTTTATTAATGCTAGGTCAGGTGGAGGCTTAATATTGGTTGGAATTTCATTGTAGATACTATTAAACCTAGTGCAATAGTTCTGAACTGACTCATTAGGAGCTCTTCTAATGTTCTCATATTTAGAAATTATTTGCAATGGGTTTTTCTTTCTCTCCCATCTATCAATGAATAACCTATGAAAATTAGCTGAGTCTGCAATATGGTTGGTAGGAAAGGCTTTGAACCATTTCTTGACATCCCCAGTTAAAGTTTGGGCAAACAATCTCATTTGGACATCTGCTTCATCTATCTCATGCCACTCAAAAAGGTTAGACATCTTATTTACATGATGTTGGGTAGTGTACTGAACAATAGCATCAAATAGGAAGATTTTACTCTGATAATTTGCGGGCACGGCATGGAGTTGTGTAGGTAAAATTAGAGGTGCATATTGGTTTGCCATTGCTGTGATTCTGGCTTGACTAGGGGGTAAAGTTGTGGTGCTTGAGGAAGGACTTGAAACTGATGGAGGTGAACTAGATGATGATGAGGATGGGTGATTAATAACTTGTTTAGGTGACTAGATTGAGATAGATATAATTGGTGAGGTTCTGGTAAAAGAAAGGGTATTTACAGTGAGTGAAGTTTGGGCAGAAACTTCAGGGGCAATAGTAGTAAGGGTAGGTACTTCAACAGATTGTTGAATGTAAGAATCACCTATATTACTTATCAATTTAGAGGCCCAAGCTTCTATATTGTCAAAAGTCTCAACAACAAACTTATCAAAATATGAATGAATAATCCTTTTTTATTCAATGAGTTGAACAAACTTAGGGCCTAAGACTATTTAATGGATTGCATTTTCAGATTTTCTTCTAAAAATGAGAGGCCAAATGACAAATCAAAAGGGATTTCCTCTAAAATTGACAACTCCTCAGGGAGTGAATTAGCTCTAACTAACCTGCTACTACTGGCTTGAGTTTCTGTTGTTTTGGGTTGTCTTAAAATTCTCTTTGGGTCATCAACTATAGTTGCAGGGTTTGAATCTAGGTTTGCCTTGGTATAGTGAACCTTCTTAGGAGCTAGAATTTTAACGTTTTAACTGTTTTTATGAAAATTTTCAAAATTGACTTCAGAAAATGACCTTAAGGGGCTCAAGATTAAATTTAAGGTTTCCTTAAATTTTTATGAGACTGAGGATCAAGGTCCCCATTATGGTCACCATAAATGTTATCACTTTGATATTTCTTTTGAAGTCGATGAAGAAAGAAAATTCAAAGGTAACCACAAACTACTTTTGAAGATCAGGACCTAGCCTTCCTGATGCTCAGAGAGGGCTCTTTCTTTATAATTTAACTTTGTTTTAGTTAAGATGATTTTAGGATAGTTACTGCTTGCACTTGGATTTTGGTTTGAAATTTTGGGTGGTGGGATCACTTTACTTAGATGAAAAGAGGTTTGTTTCTACCATTGGGCTATGGAGTTAGATGTCAGACAAACAAGACTAGATTCAGTTCTAAAAAAAAATGTCTATAGGGCAAGATAGATGAGTTACTGTAGATCTCAAAGGCTAAATGGTGGAATGGTTTCAAATCAGATCCATGGAGCAATTAAGCGTTCCCTAGGCTAGACTTTGGAAGGAATGAAAGAAGTCAACCGGGATGGGAGAGCAATTAAGGGTTCTCAAATCCGGGTATCAGAGGAAAACATGTAAATGACTAACTGTGCAAAACAGAGTGTACTTAAAACAATTTCAGTGACATCTCCAGTTAATTCATTCAAATTTAGAACACATTTAAGATTACAACACACATAAGAAGGTAAAAAAATCACATAAAGAAGATACTTCACTGTAAATGGCTCATCTCGTGAAACCTGTAGCGAAATGCTTTTATTACTTGCTCCAGTCTGCTGACTTGAAAATGGTACAATCACCCTTAGGTTTAATATCAAAATAATCCACCATAATATTTCAAATTATGAAGTATTTATACAAAATGAATTTACAAAATATTTGAAACTGTATTCAAAACTAATCTAGGAAAAAGGAAATATCTTCTTTGTAAGAAGATAGAGACAACTATTGAACTACTGCTTGTTGTCCTTGTTATTAAGGTTCTGCTGGCTTTTCTCTTTGATCTTTTGCCCTTTATGCTGCTTGGATGTTTGGTCTTCACACTGGATGTTCTATTTTACTTTAAGCTTTCACCTGATACTCTTTCATCTGATACACTTTTAACCTTGCTGATCTGTCAATATCCTTTTACTTTGTTGCTTCACTTTTTACTATAAATTTATAATTTACTGTGTATTTACTACAGTAAATCATTTAGTTTTTCCCATCTTTCGTCATCTAGTAATTGGATATTGAGCATTTTTCTGTATATCTCATCTACCTCTATATATTTGGAAAAAGTAAGCTTATTAATAAACAAGTGTTTTACCTCATGCTAGAGGTAAAACAAGTTTTCAAAAGTTTGGTACAACACTTTGCCTATTGGGATGCCCTTCATGGATGAAGTGATTACCTGTTCTTTGGCCACTTCCCTGATCTTCTTGTTGTAATCTTCCTGTTTCATTAACTTATCATTTATTACTAAGGGATTAGGTAATCACTTTTCCTTCAAAAGTTCAAACTTAGCCATGAACCTGTCAACTGCTAGTTGCATGTTCTAACACTTATCTTCTAAATTCCACATCAAATTCCTCTTGGTGAGGGCTCTTCTAACTTCCAAAATTGTACCTGTCCTGTTAGGTATCTCAAGCTCTTGCAGCTCAGACTTGTTCTTGGAGTTGAGGAAATGGATGATTCTTGCTACTTTCTCTGGCATATCTCCAAGTTCTGTTTTAACCCTTTCAATGGCTTCTGTAGCCTGCTTTATTAAGTCAATCTGTTGAAAAATGACCTGGATGGACGACCAAATATCATTGACAGAGTCAGTGATATTTTCCCATAGTTGCTCTTTAGCCTTTCCTATAGGCTCAGTAAATGTCAATTCTTTCTCCAGGGTTTTTATCCTTTCATTCACCCTTGTAGCCTTTTGCTATTCTTCTTTATGCATGATCTGGGAAAGTTTTCAATCCGTCTCAAGGTTGGTGAATTTCTCCTTTAGTTTGTTCATCTCATTGGTTTGAATGGACATTTCTTCCATTGCTTTTACCAGCCCGTTTTCTTCATCACTTGGGGAGGCTATTTCTATTGTTGTTGATCCTGTTCCTAATATAGTATGTGCAGATGTCGATAGAGCAGTGGCCATTGGAGTAGTGGGAGTTAATGTTGCTACAAAATTAGAAGGTACAACTATGGTCACTGTTGGAATAACAATTGCAGGAGCATTATTAATACTAGCTTGTTTGAGTTGGATCAAGCTATCCAACCACTTCTCCATCTCCTTTAACTTGCCATTCAGTTGTAGCACTAAGTCCATCATTTCTTCATGATTGGTATGGCTTTCTGGGACTTATTTTGTCTGTGGGTGCTGCAAATGAGGCAACTTGAGATATTTCTTGAGGGTTGCTATGTCCTCATTATTCTTTTTGATCAATTTCTCTATGGCCTTTACATCACTTGGGTCATGGCCCAATACAATAACCAAGTCCTCCAAGGAATTTATCCTGGTGTCTTTATCCTATGAAGAGGTTGTCTCCAATATATATTGAGTTGTTACACTGTCCAATGAATCCTGCAACTTGTAAGCAGCCATGGCCTTTGCTGTGAGGGTCTAGTAGATCATTTCTCTAGCCTGCTTGTGAAATTCTATCTGATCATTGGGATGAACATCCCTGCCAAGACCTCAAAAATTTTCTTCTTGTAATCTGCTGAGGTCTTTGGTTGTTGTACAGTGGGCCGTAAGAATGAGACCTGCATTTTTCCTTCTTTGATGTAAAATGTTGACATCAGACTACTTTGGTTTGGTGGCGTGAGCTTGAGGTATTGGGCATATGTCTCTGCCTTCAGTCTCTCATTCCTCATCTTTATCTCTATAAATCTGTCTTTGATGTCCTTTTCCTTGTTATTTGGCATGAAATAGGAAGAGATCTCCATACTCGATTGTCTATCTATCAACTATGTGTTGGATGTTGAGGGTTGTTGTGTTTCCTCTGATGCAACTGCTTCTTTACCTTTTTGTCCCATTTCCTCAATGTCAATTATTTCTTCTGATGCAATGTTATCCTCCTGTCCAAAGACATGATTCAACTTGGGCCTCTTTCTTGGTTCCATCATCTCATCAGTAGTCTCCATGGTAGAGCTAGATGCCTCATCCCTACTCCTCTTAGGATTCTTCTCCTCATTTACTGGGGTTTCTATGACAAGAGGAATGTTCATTGGCTCCCCTTGTTCTGGAACATACAGGAAAGAGTTGTGAACAAATTTCCTTTCCCAATCAATAAGTGTGTATTTTCTATATCCACAATGTAGAAATTTTGAATAATTTAACACATATTCAACAGAGATTATCCTGATCATGTACTATTGCGGAAAACATACACAATACATAAGCTCCTCTACGTTGATCATCAATATAGCAGCATCAATAACAATAAAACATCAAGAGCATTCACACATTAACACAGTATGTATCCCGGGGAAAGCATCTCGCTAAAAACCCCAACTATCTGTATATTAATGATTGAGTCATGTAACATTACAAAGTACAATGCTTATCACAAGCAATCCAGTACCAGACACACAATACAGCTCAGATCTGAATCAATCACTGGCTCAAATCTCTTCCGCTGCTTGCCTGCCTCCGCTGCTCAATACCTGCACAAGAACCGGTTATAATTCCAAGGTAGCCACGTCTTTCCTTGGCTAAATCACGTGAGAACAAGCTACAATGTGGCCAAACTCATTGGCATACTCAATTCCCTGATTTGTGCAAGATCTGGTGCACAACTATAGTCACAACAGATAGCAATCTGATTCTCTAACACCTGTCCCTGCTGAACTGAACATGCACTGACATGCAACTGAGTTAACTGATGTATTCATTAGTTGTATTATGAGTTAATAACTTGTGAATTAATTAATAACTAATTCACCCAACTCATCTCTAGTCTATTCGCCAGTTAGACTAAATACAACCAGTTTAACAAAGCTAAACTGAACACAACTTCATCAACTGCACCTCCAGTCCACTAAACTCAACTCACTTGAGTTCTAACTGAAGTCCTGCATGCAAATATTAGTCATCCCATAGGTAACCACGTATTTCCTTCTGGGATCTGCATGTACCACATCCGTAGCTGATCCTGAAGTGCTCCAACAGAATAAGACAAAGTTTATAGTCTAATATTATTATGAGCTAATAATATTTGACTGTTCTATATTTAGACTGAGCAGTCACTCCGCTGTGATCTAAAAATAGAAGTCCATCTATTTTTCCCAACTTGATCAATCATCCATAAACAACAACCTGCAACCCATAGACATGATCCTGTCTAAAAATAGACATAGTCTAAAAATAGACTTGCGCCAAAAATAGCCTGCGGGCCCACTTAGTGAAGGCGACTCCTTTCACTAAGCTCCATCATCTTGTTGCATTCTCAACAAGCATTTCTTGTTGCACACTTTTCAACACAGTGGAGTGACCCACAACTTCATCGATGCATAGATGGTTGAGCGGAGAGGTATACAGACAAAGAGCTTCGATGGGTTTTTAGTTTTGGTCCCAGGAGATCAAACCATGATGTGTGCTCATTATGTTCCAGAGCTATCAGTGACGATGGGCACTTACACACTAACTGACCACTTTTTCGTGGTTGATATTTCGGACACCAATGTGATACTGGGTGTTTAGTGGCTTATCACTCTAGGGAAGGTCACAACAGATTGGAAGACCCTAGAGATGGAGTGGGATGATGATAAGATAAGGAAGCATGAGAAGATATGGGGTCAGCACACATATCCACCTCAGAATGTTTTGGCTCATCGGATGGAGGCAGTCTTCTGGAAGGGAGACATAGAGTGGGTAGTAGAGATGCGTGCATCAGAGGCAGGGACTACAGGGTAGATGGTACATACAGGGATACAATCCATCCTTGATTGGTATGCCATATCGTTTGAGGAGATTCCGTTGGGACAGCCACCAGATCGGGGGTTTGACCACACCATCGAGCTTGAGTAGGGCATACAAGTAGTGATTACCACCCCCTATAGGCACCCCAAGGACTTTCGGGATGAGATTGAGCAGACTATCTAGGAGTTGCTAGTTTTTGGGCACATTTAGCCAAGCACGAGTCCTTTCGCTTCTTCCGTGGTGTTGGTGAAGAAGAAGGACGACACATTGAGGATGTGCATTGACTACAGGGCCTTGAACAAGAAGACACTGAAGAACAAGTACCCCATACCCAGGATCGACGAGTTTATGGATGAGTTGAGAGGAGCACGGTTCTTCTCAAAGATTCATTTGAGATCTGGGTACCATCAAATTCGCGTGAGGGAGCAGGACATTCCCAAGACCTCCTTCAGGTGTCACTATGGGCACTTGAGTTCTTGGTGATGCCCTTTGGGCTAACCAATGCCCCCGTCACATTTTAGTCCTACATGAATCACATCTTCTGCAGTCACTTGAGGAAGTTTGTGTTGGTATTCTTTAATGAAATTCTCATTTACAGTAGGACTTGGGAGGAGCATCTCCAGCACATTGAGACAGTACTGTGTATCTTTCAGGAGCAACAGTTCTATGCCAAATTCTCCAAGTGTGAGTTTGGGTTGATAGAGATGTTTTATTTTGGGCACAT
>APFE030347671.1:0-23562 GCA_000404065.3 Pinus taeda
AGGATCCACTCTAATGTCTATGGACCTTTGTCAACAACCTCCACTGCTAGGCACAAATATTATGTTATCCTTTTAGATGATTTCTCACGGAAGTGTTGGATCTTCTTCATGCAAAAATAAATATGAGACATTCTCCAAGTTCATCGAATTCAAGGCAATGGTTGAGAAAGAAACCAACAATGAGGCAAAAACTCTTATGAGTGATAATGGAGGTGAGTACGTGTCGAATGAGTAAAATTTTTTGCGCAAAGGATGGCATTCGATAGGATTTGACAACACCCCACAACCCACAACAGAATGGGGTGGCTAAGAGAAAGAACTATAGCATTGTTGGAGAAACTAGGACAATGTTTCATGACCAAGGCTTACATCTGCACTTGTGGGATGAAGCATGCAACACAATGGTCTATTTGCAAAACATGAGTGTTTATTGGATTTTTCGCATGAGTACACAAAATTAAACTTTCTAGGGGAGAAATTTGGATGTGTCACACTTCATGATTTTTGGAGCCTCAGTCTATGTCCATGTCTTCAAAGAATCAAGGAAGAAGCTAGAAATAACAACATAGTTGGGGGCATTTGTAGGGTACATGGAAACTCCTCAAAACTACCGTGTGTACTTGTCATCCCTCGGAATGTCATTTGTGTGAAGGGAAGTAAAGTTTGATGAGGAGAAAGCAATGAGATGTTCTCTTGAGATGGAGCTTAAGATCCCACCAAAAGAGGAGATTTTAGTTCCAAAGGAGGAACCTCAAGAAGTTATGGAGCAGTCACAAATTGAAGAGCAGAGTGAGGAGATAGACACTCAAGCAAAACCATCCAGAGAAGGCATGAAAAGGACTAGGGAAGCTGAGAGGCTTGTGCAAGATGTGAGGGAGAATGTGGGTACTCCTTCAAATCAGCATAGGTAGAGAAGGTCACTGGATTAGTACAATGGCTACATTACTCTAATGACTGAGATTCTAGTGACTAAGGCATCCTCTTTAGAGAAAGAAGTAGAGAAACTTGTATGGGTTGATGCAATGGTGGATGAATATGAATATGAAACGATTGCAAAGAAAAGTGTTTGGGTACTCGTCCTAAGACTAGTACACAAATCAGTTGTGCATTCGAGATGAATATTCAAGGTAATGTTTGCAGTAGACAGAAGCATAAAAAAGTAAAAGTCCAGATTTGTGGCCAAGGGGTACTCTAAAATTGAGGGGATTGACTATTAGGATACATTTTCTCCTCTTGGAAGGTACTCATCCATGAGATCAATTCTTGCTTTGATTGCAAAATGGGGTGGAAGATCCACCAGATGAATGTGAAAACAACATTCCTCAATGGAGTGATTGAGGAGGAGATGTATATCAAGAAACTAGAAGTATTTAAGACTTCTGATTAGGATTCTCACGTGTACAGGCTCAAGCGAGCATTGTACGATATCAAGAAAGTACCCCATGGTTGGTACACCGAGATCGATAGTTATCTCACAAGTTTGGGCTTCACCAAAGTGAAGCAGGTGAAAACCTCTATCGTATTTTGGTAGAAGGTAAATTGTTGATTATTTTCTTATATGTTGATGACTTTATTTTAATTGGTGATGAGTGGTTGATCAGATGTTACAAGGAGGACATTACAAGAGAGTTTGAAATGAAGGACACAACTCTCATTCACTACTTCTTAGGATTGGATGTATGGAAAGGTGATGGGGAACTGTTTGTCTCTTAGGGAAATTTTAGCCAACAAGATACTCCAAAGGTTTTGCATGGACAATTGCAAACCCATGGAGACACCTCTAGCAACCAACTAGAGGAAAGAGGATGCCACTTTAGGTGAGGAAGTGGAAGATACCATTTATCAACAACTTGTGGGTTCACTAATTTATTTGATGAACACATGACCATATATGTGTTGTGCAGTCAACCAGCTGAGTCAAGCTATGGTTTTTCCAACCAAATTATATTGGAAGGAAGTTAAGAATGTTCTACGGTACATCAGAGAAACTACCCAGTTTCGACTATTTTATAGATAGATGGAGGGAGGGAAGTTGTGTGGCTTCACAGATGCAGATTGGGAGGGTATTCCATTAGACTGGAAGAATACATCAGGAGGAATTGCCAGTGTTGGATCCACAATTGTTTCTTGGTACAGCAAGAAGCAAAGATTTGTTGCACTCAACTCAGCAAAAGTACAGTACATCGCTGCCAGTCAAGCAACATGTGAGGTGATCTGGATGAGAAATATTCTTGTGGGACTATTTGATCAGATGATAGATCCACTTGAGATCTACTGTGGTAATCAAAGTTGTATTAAGCTCTCTGAAAATCTTGTATTTCATGATTGATCCAAGCATATAAATATCTGGTATCACCATATACAGGTTTGTGCAAAGATGGATTATGTTTCTAGAATACATTCCAACAAAGTAACAAGATGCAGACATTTTGACAAAGGATTTGTCAAGAGGAAAATTTAAGTTCCATAGAGGCATGATCGGGGTAACAAATAATCCATTTCATCCAAAGAGGGAGTTGAAAATGCAACAAGAAAATGTCAGTTTAATTTTTCCTTGGTCAAACTATAGAAAATTCAAATTTCCATTTTACTAGAAATCTTGGAGGTAGTTAACTGAGGTGACATGGAACTTGTCACTCATTTAAATTAGTTAATTTGATTTGAGTAAGCTTGAGTTTAGTACAGTATGATTGATTGTTAATTTGTAGCAATATATTTCAATTAAATTGAGTTATAATTAGTTAAACTAGCTCTAACCATTGGAGGAACTGGTGGAAGGTCAAGTTGTGGAAGTGTAACTTGAACCACACTTAGTGACTTACCAGTTAACTAATCAATCAACCCAAAATAACTAATGCATATAGAGAATTCGAGTTATCCATTTGAGATGAAGACTCCAAGGTAGTGTACTATCATTTGTAGACTATTTCGAGGTGTACATGTGGTCTATACAATCAGAGGATGAGCCTAAAGGAATTGCGCAATTCCAATTGAGGAATTTCATAATTAATAGGTTCCTAATTCCTCAATAAATAACTCAAGGAAATAGGAGCTTGGAGGGCTTGAAAATTAACTAAGTGTTGGCCAGATTCAATTAGTCAGGTAGAGAGATAGACTATATACTTATAGGTTGTGGTCGAGCTTGAGAAATCATATATATTCATCTCTATTCATTGATTAATGCAATACATATAGGGAGATTTTTTGAGTAGTTGTTTTCCCGTAGGTAAACCTCTATGCATGTGTGATGTTTCCTTTTTCATTTTTATGATTTGTGTTCTAATTGTGAATCGAATTCCGTAGAGCAGTAGAGTATATTTGAGTCTTCTGTTTTAGTAAATTTCATGAGTGGCTTTAGATCTATACAATAATTTATACACATGATAAGTTTTCTAGCCTCCATATATCCTTCTTTCAACACTATAATTCCAAATTTTCTTATCATAAATATCAATTCCAAGGAATTTGTATGAAGGCACTTCTTCCAAACTATTATTGTCATATATGAAAGGTCATAAGTGATCTTATGGAATTTAATTCTCATAATTTTTACTTTGTCTTTATTCACAATCTTTCCAATATTAGAGCATAAGTACTTGAGGGTTTTCTTTATTATTTTTGAGGTCATAAGGATTATGTGGCATAAGAAAAGTTTCTTCAACATAAAGAAGAAGGATGATGACTATATTGGTGAGAGTCAAACCAGTATAAACAACTTGTTCCAACCAAAATTCTAACTTATCAATGTAAATGCTAAAGAGAGTGTGGGATATGGGAAAACCTTGCTTGAATCCTATATTATAATTAATTTCTATCGACTACCCTCCTAAGTTTGGTTATGACACTTTCATATAACCTTAAAGTAACAATTCTCAATTCACAAGGAACTTTTAAATCTTCTAACCTATTCCAAAACTTAATCTAAGGTACAATTCCAAAAGCTTTTCTAAAATCAACAAAAACAATAAAGGAAATTGACTTTATTATTACAATGCTCTTTTACAATGATTATCAATATAACAATATAGATTATGATGAAATAATACCACTAAAAAAACTTATCTTTTAACTCCTTTTTAGTGACAAAAGTCAAATCAATCTACTTTATAATAAATAAATAATTTTTAATAATTTTTATTATCAAAATATACTATATCTATTTTTACTTTATTATAATTATATTTATTATTATTAATATATAAATATGAATTCTTAGAGTGGGTAATTTTTTAAAGTGATGATAAGTACTAATATATCACAAAATATCAATTATTTGTAAAAAATATTATTCTATTTCTTGAAATATGTTTTAATTTTTTAAATATATATTTAAGAAGTTAAAAAAAATTAACTAGAACTAATAATAAAAAATAAAAATATATTGTTTATTTAAATGCCGGGCAATATAATAAATAATATATTAATGTTTTTCATATAATGAATCGATAGAAATATTTTTTATTTTTTATTTTTATGAAATAATTAAAAAATTACTTTTATATTTTATATTATGATTAATTTTATAAATTTTTTACATGAAACCCTGAAAAATTATGGAGTTAGACTTTAGTGATAGGGGCATGTCAAATTACTAGATACTCTGGATATAAACTTTTAAGGGGTTAGAGTCATGATAGGAGGCAAGTCAAATTACTAGGTACCTTGGATATAAAATTCGAGAGGGTAGGTCCTAGATGTAAGAAGTTCTAGCTCACTTGGCCAATTTGGCTTGATCTGGTCACAGGAAACCCCAAGTCAAGGTTTAATAGGGGATTTTTAGGTAAAATTCACTTGGTGAAAGAGTCAATGTTACATGGTTAACAATGGTGGTTTGGGCACATGGTTTTGGTTTCTCATGGTTTTGTGTTGTGGATTATATGTAATGAAGTCCTTAAAAGGATTGGGAACAAATAATTTTATTGTGCTAGAGAGGTGAGTGGTGAAGGCTCACTTGGTTGAGTTTTGGCCTAGGGACTAATAGAGCTATGTTAGCTAGGGTTTTCCCCAAATTGTGGTTTTTCTAGGTTAAATATTTGTGCATGTCAAATATTGGTTTTTATCCCTCTCAGTAAAATTTAACATTAAAACACTAAAAGAAATCTAAAAAATAATTAAGATGTGAACCTCTTGATGCTTAAGGTATCTCAAATTAAGATGGATCTTCACTTATGTCTCTCTCTCTCTCTCACACACACACACACACACTCACACAATTTTATTCTCATTAATTTTTTTATTGCTACATGTTATTTTTGTATAGCATATGATAATGATATTATTACAGACATGGGATGGATGTTAAGATATATTCAATATTAATAAAATGCACTTAGCTTCTCGTGGTGAAGGAACCCATAATGACTAAAACATGGATTAAAAAATGCAAGAAAATCAATGAATATTAAATGTGAACCATATATTTCTATCCATCAATTCAAACTAGTCATTCAAACTTAGTTAGTTATGCACATTCCTAATGTATATGACAATTTGCATAATAATATACTGAAATGGTGATTTGTCTCCTTGACACCCATGTATCAATAACCATGATGTATTTGTTAGGTTTGGATTCTTGATTTGAGAATCTGGAATTTTAGTGCCATTTGTGTCAATAAACAAAACATCACTAGGTTTCGTGTCGTTGTGCACACTACAATTTAATGAGGAAACAAGGGCATAAACTTGTATTGAATATATGGTAAGAATGTGAACCATTAGATATAGAGATTGTATAATAATATACTGAAATAACTAGGAACTCTACAACTCCAAAAATGGAGCACACTATCAATTTGGAAGTGATGAATGAGGACAAATAAGATGACATGAATTCCTTGCAAATGGTAGTTACAAATGAATCACCCTAAAGGGGGATGAAGAGAATAATGAATTTGAAAATTATAACTTCTATAAGCAAAAATTTACCTTATCTTGAATATTGGATATTTGATTACCCCTTCAAATCTGAGCCTTTCAATTTTTATGAGTTTTCTTTTAGTGTGAAACCTTCTTCAAGAGGATGGCAATAGGTTAGAAAGAAGAAAGGAAAAAAGGATAGCACTGGAGACTATTTTTCCTCAGGGAAATAATGAAATGTTCATTGATTTGTATTATTATCACATATATATTTGATTTAGAGAGGAATTTCTCCCCATTCTTACAAAGTCCTCTTGTAAATGATTTGCAAAACACAACCTCTATATATAGATAAGATATATATGTTATGTACTATGTAATGTATATGTATATGTAATGATTATACATATAATATACATATAATAATATTAATAGACATATACCAATTACATATACATAAATGTAGAATATAATAAAATATATATAAATATAATTAAATATAATTAAAGAGAGAGAGAGAGAGAGAGAAGAGAGAGCGGAATGAGAGAGAGAGATATATATAATATATATATAATAATATATATATCCCATGGAAATAAAGCAACCATGACCTATAAAGCTAGACCCTTTACAACAAGTTCGTTAAATAACTTATTGATAAGTGAATGAATTCAATTAAGTGCTTGGGTTATGAGTGTTTACTTTATACTTGTGAATGATAAACATGAGGTGTAAATTTGATTTCATTAATCGAAAAATTATATCACTTCATTATCTAAGTGTTCACCTTTTTACGCAGAAGGGTCATCAAATGCTTCTCAATAGAAACACGATTTTCATAAGATAATCAATAAAGTTCATAGAGAATAAAAAATACACAAAAGGAATAGACTTTAGATGAAAAACTTATAAAATTTCAAAAATCATTGTCCTCCCCCTCTAGTGACTAGGGTTAACCAACCCTTCAACATGATCATGCTTAGTGAGAATAATATGCTTGAGGAAGGGTTGGCCAAACTGTCCTTAGGCTCCCTAACTTGACATGAATATTATGCTTGATAAAAGGATTACCAATCCTTTTGTGTGATCCCTATCAATGACACTAGAAATATTAAGGAGGGGTTAACTAAATATTTCTCAAGATCCCCCTTGATAGGATTATGATGCTAAGAAAGGGTTAGTTGATTCTTCTTTGGGTCATCCTTCAACACAATACTATGGTTGAGGAAGGGTCATGTATGCCTTCCCTACCATTGATATATAATTGAATATTATGTTAGTAGAATGAATAACTAATTAGAAGGATTTTCTTGAGGATGAGTTTATTGAACCTTGATTAAGCTCCCATTTAGTGAGAATATTATGCTTGAAGAAGGGTCTACTAACCCTTCCTCAAGCTCCTCCTTTACTTGAATATTATGGTTGAGAAAGGATTGGTCAATGCTTTCTTAGGCTCCCTCTTGATGATAATAGAAAATTTGAGGAAGGATTATTTGACCCTTCCTCACCCACCCACCTCACTCCCCCATTCACAAACATTATGCTTGAGGAAGGGTTATATAAGCCTTCCTTAGGATCCCCTTCAATGTAAGTACTATGTTTGAGGGAAGGTTAATTGAACCTTCCCTGGGATCTACCTAGACATGAATATTATGTTGGAGGAAGAGTAGGCTAACCCTTCTTCAAAATCCTTGTCAAAGAAAATGTTATTCTTGAGGAAGGATCGATAACCAGTTCCTCAAGTTTGTACTTGGAAAGCACACTATACTTGAGGATGTATATCTCAACCCTTTTCTAGGCTCCCCCTTGATGATAATTTTATAATTGAGGAAGGGCCATCCAACCTTCCCTCAAGTTCCCCCTCTACATGAATATTATACTTGAGAAAAAGTCAGTTGATTATATACTAGGATCTCTCTCAACAACATCAATAATCTTGAGGAAGGGTTAGTTAACCCTTCCTCGGGATCCACTTGATATGAATAACACGATTGAGGAAGGATCGGCTAATCCTTTCCCTAAATCCCCTATAATGAGAATATTTTCTCCTGCGAAATGGTTGACCAACCCTTCCATGTTATCCCCATAGATACTAATACTATGCTTGAATATAATTTAGCTAACCCTTCCTTAGTCTCCACCTTGATTCAAATATTGCTTGAGGAAGGGTTTCCTAACCATTCTATAGAAAAGGGTTGAGAAGGATCAATTAACCTTTCTATGGATAATGGCTTGATGACCCTTTCTCAAGAACATCATGATTTTCATAAACTAACTGTTCTAGTATGTATACAACATTTAATAGTAAAATTATAATAAAGCAACAATAAGAAATAAGAATTCAAAAGAAGTTTAACACTTACGAACACCGCAAATTTTTTAAATTAAGTAGAAATAGAGAAAAAACTGAATTTGAAATCCACTATCCCACCTCATTTTTTATATTTAAAATAAACACAATTATTAACAAATTATATATAGAACATAATAAGTAACACAAAAATTATAATAATAATAATAGTTTAAATAATTTAATTAAAATAAAATTTAAATTCCAGCTTAACTAATTATAACAACATGCACTAGTGTAAATGGGGCCAAAATCTGATGGTTATTAGTTGGATATATGACTTATTTGCGTCGACTATTCGACACATTGATGCTCAACAAATCATCGCTGGAATTTTGTCGAATAGTCAACAGTTTAGTAACCATTAGATATTCGATTGTAGAGATTTTGATTGAATGACACATTAAAGGCCGAAAATGGTCATTACAAATTGACATTTATAAGTCAGTTTTGCGACGCTAAAAGTTGTCGGATATCTGCTAAAAGTTGTCGGATATCTGACCCGCTAAACATCACATATCTAGTAGGTCTTGCACTAGTACGTAGTCAAATATTCAACATATAGGTCATTTTTTCTAATAGGAGAAACCGACGTTTAGGCATCAGGTAATCGATGACATAGGTAAAATGTGAGACATAAGTGTTGTCCCTCCTATGCTTGTAGGTCAATGGTGAAACTTCAAGCATGTGACAAAATAGAGTTATGTTTAACAGGAGTGTTAAACTAGCGACGTTACCATCCGTCGATTCTAGCGTCGAGTATTTGAAGCATACTATGACCAACATGCGTCAAATATGCAATGGGCTACAACTCTCGTCGAATATGTGACAACATGTTGCTTTTAAATATATATATAATACACAATAGCATATTGAAGACTATAAGAAATGACATCAGTCACCATAAGGCCACCTTCTAAGCATACTTATAGTATAAATTGCATCGATAGGTTCAAAATAACCTTTTTTGAATAGAAGTTCATAACTTGACATTTCCAAAGTTGGCCCTTTGATCACACATGTTGAATATAAAAAGGAAGTGACGATGAGTTCCTTTTGGCTCATAATCAGTGAAATATATCCTACTTTTATCAATGATATCGACAACTATATGAGCAATAAGATGAGATAAGTCCCAATAATAAATATTTTATTGGGACTTAAATTGTAATCATCATACATAGTTCACCAACCCTAATTAGTGAATTGCAATTTTTATGAGAAGATAATTAACATATGAAAACCCGATGTGAATGAATTCTCTAAATCATTATTTTCCCATAACATAACATCTATGAGAATTCCTCTCCCTCCTATAGAATTTTGATATTACAAGATAATGGACACTACAAAATTGGGTACTACAAGGTCATTGCTAGCACTAACACCAATACACCTCATATCATGAAACCAAATTATAAGTCAGTTTGGTCATCTATCAATAAGTTGTTGAACTGCTCACAACTCATGTTCCTGAATTATTTTTATTTGTTTGGTTGCACTACATTTATGCATATTTCTCTATAGGAAGGTGTATAAATGTTTACATATAGAGAAAGAAGAATTAACCATAATTTTTTGAGGAAGCATACAATGCAATATGGAAGTCATGTGCTCATGTATTATTAATGATTCCAATAGAACACTCCTACCAACTGAATAGAATATTATAATGAATCTCTTCAACCCAATTATTCCAAAATAGAAGGGAAATCGGTTATATCTGTAATTTCGATAAAGCTTCATTATACATAGTGTGAAAATATAAGTAACTAGTAAGATTTTTAAACAATAAGTTTTAATTCTTTAAT
This sequence comes from Pinus taeda, assembly GCA_000404065.3. Lineage (NCBI taxonomy): Eukaryota > Viridiplantae > Streptophyta > Pinopsida > Pinales > Pinaceae > Pinus > Pinus taeda. Next base: position 10,021 of record APFE030347671.1, read on the forward strand.
GCTAAGAACCATAAATATAGCCATTCTAAGTGTTACCCCTCATACTGTATGAGGTGACATTTTTGTTTTTCCTCATGAGCTAGTCACATAATATAATTTTTGATGAAATTGATTTATCATCGAACAGATGCAGAGGCGATTTTATGGGCACACACACTTTCCTTAACATTACATTGATGATTCCACTAGCTAAGTTCTACCAACATTTATGCCAATTGTATATAATCTTTAATTGTGGACAAGATTGTTTTCCATCTTTCCACTCATATTCATAGCAAGGCCTACATATCAGAAATGCACACTCATTGCAAGCTACAAAGAGCTCCCCATCTGCTGCTAATCCAACATCATATCCACATATCTAGAAAATGTGGTTGTTTATGTATTGTGGAGGCTTAGGCTACAATAATTGAATAAAAGATCCAAATAAGAACTTGTGAGATAACTAAATACATTAAATGAAAAACAAAGCATGGTAAATCATTTTTAAAAAGGCACAAAAGTATCTAGACTGATAATCCATAGAACATACGATCCAAACTTGTCAAGTAACACCTCTTAAATTACAAATAATGAGAAATAATACCTAACATTTCCTGAAGTGGAATAAAGTGCTCTAATTACAACTGGACATCCAAAACATAATATAGTTTTTAACTAAATTATAGGAAGTAGTTAATTTGGATCCATATTTATTTCATATTTATATATTTAATACATCACATCCTTTTCTAAATATCTAAATTACATTCTGAAATATTCATTTGCAAGAGTACCACTCAACTTAGGCTATTCTTTGGAACCAATTCTAGCTCCAGAAAACACCAAAACGTCAAAGCCATCTTAAAAATATTAAACCCAGTTTGGATGTGCTTTCTAATTATTTCAACGTATATTTCTATGTACTAAAAAATTCCCCTTCTAGATATGGACAAAATTTAAAGGAAAATACAACTCATACCTTAAAAAAGAAAAAGAAGACAGAATGACTCCAATTTCAATGAAGAAAATAATTGTCGTAATACATGGGAAAAAGTAAAAATTCTCCAGCTCCAATGAGAAAGGACAAAACAAAGTCCATTTTACTAAATAAAAAACCTTAGTCAATATATGTTGAGATTTGTCTATTTGGAGGTACTCAAAACCATAGGCTAGGGGGTTGTGGAGGAGTTGGCACACAAAAGTGGCTTGTGGACTAAGAACCTAAGCCTATGGGATTTGCACTCAAGCATGTGGGTGTGACTCTATGAGGAAAATTCTACATGTGATGATTTGAGTTGATACAGGACACGGAGAGTAAATAAACGCAACAAAACTCACATGAATATGATTTGTAGAAGTGAAGATATCAATTGTTGAAGTTATGATGTGGGCTTGTGGCACAAAGGACAAGTTGACCTTGGCTTGTAGAGGTGCCCTTTAGGGCTAGACATTTTCACATGAGACATGTATAAATAATATGTAAGGGAGACCGCATTTCACACATCCAATATGCAATCACATCAAGGATAATCTATGAAATGGGCAGTGAAGTCTGAGGCTAAGGAAGATGAGTTTTTGGAAGTGTCTTGGCACTGTTTTGGAGCGAATTTCTTGTTGGTCTAAGGACACAATTCTAAGGTAACAAGACATGTATTTCTCTGCTATTATATGTGTGATTAGTCTCTGTTATGGGCCACAAGTACCTGTTGTAGGAACAACATGTATTGGAGGTTGTTTTGAGCATGGTGAGGGATAGTAAGGGTCTTTGCTTCAAGATCCAGCCTCTAAGATGGATAGCACAGGATAACAGGGTAGACTATAGCCATAACAGTGTTATTAACATGTGGTAGAGGTTGCATATCTTTTTGTTGGTGGACATGTTGTTGTAGGATGCATTGAGGATGATCCTTAGGCCCTATAACAAGTGCTTTGGATGCCCTATAGGACAACAAAGGTAACAAAATGATTGGACAAGGGAATGTAGTGATACGGAAAATTCAAGTTCCATAGGAGTAAAGATATGCTGAGAAAGAATACCTCTCATAGTCACCTTCATGAATTCCAATTCTAATAAGTAGTGAATAAGACATGCCTATTTATATAAATATGCATAAATCACCATGTAACAAACAATTAGAAGCATCAAATTTTACAAGAAAGTGATATAGATCATGAAAGCGTTATGAGGAATTATCTCTAGCATCCATGGCACCAAGACCTCATCGATCTCAGGTAAGTACTACCTTTATCTTTTATGTTTTGGATATTCAATAACTTGTATTCAATTTGAAAATGGAAACAAGCTCATTGAAACAAACAAAGGCAAAGGTATGTATTTATAAGATATCTATAATCAAGATTTGAGTCATCTTAGGGGTTAGAAAATTTAATATCGGTAGTTGCTATCCAATATTGTAAACCCCTAGGTAACTCATGAAGAACCCTAGTCATAGGAGTGTAAAAGACATTTTGATTTCCAAAGTTTGTAATTGGAAACTTTAATTGCCTAGGAAATCCTAGATTGACTTCACAGTTTTTGGTATTGTATAGTTTTCTTTGTTATTCTTGTCATTAAGTATTGTAGGTATAAATTTTGATTCATGAGATAGAACACACCAAGGAAAAACCCTACAAGGTTTGTAAAAGGAGCAACTCCAAGTATGTCTATTTGTAAAAATTTATGTATTAAATTTATTTTAAAATTTACCTTGTATTACTAACTATTTTATGTTTAGTATTTTGAATCATAAAAGATTCTTGTTAGGAAGATCAATCACTAGATTGAATCTACCTCTGTCATATCTCTTGTCATTTGTTCATTTTTGTGGAAACCCTAATTTTTAGGGTTCACTATAAAACTCTAACCTGTTGATGCTTAGAATATATTGTTGATAATATTGAAACCCTAGGCTACTTGGGGTTTGTAAGTCTAACAATATTTAGGTTTTTTGGTAATAATTTGGTAAAACTTAATCTTTTAGGGTTGTCATAAAACCCTAAATATTTATGGTTTGGAGAATTATTGAAAGCCTAGTCAAAATTTCTAAGGTTTAATGTTTGTATCCATGTAGAAGGTTAGCATGAATGAAACCCTAGATATAAACTTGCTAGTTCTAGGGTTTGTAACAAAACCTAGTAAAGTTTGTCATGAAATTATAAAAATCATATTGTTGAAACCTTAGATGTACAATATTTTATTTTGTTGATGTTGAGTCTAGTTTCTCAGACTTAAAGAATTTATTTACTATTAAGTTGTTAATACCTAAGATTTGACTTTGGAATCTAGGGATTATGTAAAAAACCATAGCAGAATATCTCAAGATGGATATCAAAGATTGTTCAAGTGTAAGCTATGAACGTTTGACTACTTATGATGATGATGAACTAACATTATATCGCAGGAGTTGTCAATATTACAAGAGAAAACATATATAAGAAACTTTATTTATGTTTACACTAGTTATTCATGACATCTATGGTCTTGGAAGATTTGCAATGTAGAAATAAAAAATTGCTTGAAATCAAATGCAATTCAAAACTAAAGCACGCACCGGGTATCCAAGCGCTTGGTGGGCTAAAGTTGAGTCATACTTCAATGAGTTTTTTTCGCGTAGATGACTCGAACCATAGTTAATATTTCAAATCCATATATGTGAATCAAGGTATCTGCAAACCGAAGGAAGGAAGAGAATTTAGATACGATACATAATTAACAAAATAGAAGAAAAATCATATTAGTGCCTTATGCCCAATTAATAAGGTAAGAGTTTCTCCCACTACCTTACATGAAAACTGAAATTTTATGATATTTCACTCATTTAAAAACACAATTTCCAAAGAAAGACAAATACTACATGATCTTTTCATGGAAAAGTTTATTATTTCTTATAAAACTTTATGTAACTCCCACTCAACCAAAACATACAACACAAATATCAAAAATAAAATTGTTTTCTCACCTAAACCCTTACCATTTTTGTGTTATTTGCTTTAGATTCTTGTTCTACTTATACATCCAAATTGAAACTAGTTGTCCTACAAATATTCATGAGACCAATGAGGCAAACTTAGATTAAATTTTACCAAATATTAAATTTAATTGCATGAATAAATAATAATTAAAAAGACTTGTGTGCACGAATACCTGAATGAGATCCTCTTGTTTTCGAGAATAAATTGTTGGAGTAGTTTAATCTTGTAGCAAACTCCCCTCCACTCGATGAAGCAACAACGAAGTGAACATTGACTTTTTTGTTGCTCTGTTGGATCGAGAGTCTTTTGCTCCAAGACTATCCAAATCCTAATTTATTCTCTATTGAATAGGTCCAACCATGTGAATGTGGAAGCTCTCATGGCCCCTCCCCCCCACTCACATCACTCTCAATTCCCTAGTACCCAATCTATCTACTATATAAAAGATAGTTGAAAGTAAGACATTAATTTACATTAAAAAAAAAAGAATTAGAAAACATTCATTTGTAAATCCACAAAATATTTCATCTCAATAAATGTCATCATAAAAAATATGTTAACATAATAAGAAACAAGGTTGTGTACATAAAAAAAACATATAGAAATTATCCATTAACATATAAAATTCATTCATTCATTAATCATAGACAAAATACTTCATCTCAAAAAAAATTATCATCAAAAATATGTTTTCATAATATGGTACGTGATGTTTTCATAATTGGAATGGGCATCATTTGGATAAGAACCATCATGAGGTGAATATGGAAACAAAAAGTATGTTATGAATAGTGTGATATGTACTACATTAGTGTAATGAATTGGGGATAGATCTTATACCCTATCATTGTAATTACTATAAATACAAGACCATTTTGTAAACAAATGAGATGAGTAATCAGTATTGTTCAAACATAATTGTTCTGTATTTATGCTAACTAATCACATATTGGGTTGGATCAAATATCTTGAGGTGCATACCTCTTTTAGAGCAAAAAAAAATATTTGATCCCTCTTAGTGCTTGGTAGATCTGGAGTTTAGATGGATCTAGGCTTGTAATTATAATAAATCATCCAAGATATCTAAGGAAATTTATGCCCATATTTAATGTTGTTGCTCATAGTAAATTAACTATCGCCAAATACCATTAACTATGCATAATAATTTTGGGATTCACTATTTCCCCACATGAACCTTAAAATTTATGGTAGATCGAAGTTCTTTAAGCTTCTGAGCATGAACATGCAATATGCTCCATTGTTGTACTAAAAATTACTCAAAAAAGATTGTTGATCCATTGCTCTACTATAGATTACTCAACAATATTTGTTTTACCATATTTAATGGTCTCAAATGAATTTCACAAGAAACTTACACAAAGTGAACCCTTCAGTAAGCCATTAGTACCTCAATACTTCCATTTCTTAGAGCTCATTTTCCATAAATTCAAGAAGCTTTGTTAGAATTTTCATATGGCCCTTTAGTTTAGGTTGGTGGCTTCAACACCAAATGTCCTCACCAATTAGGTAGCCCATAATTACACATGGATAATCTATTACCTAGAGATTTTTTGTCACTCTAATTGAAGGGCACAATTAGAGCCTCGTGTGTGGTTCAATTTTTGCTCATAGATTCCACTAGTTCACTTGCAATCACTTTCCTATCACTTGCATGCATTCCCATTCCACTATTATTTTCTGTATGTTTCACCACCCCCACATATGCTCCCAACATGAGAATTTATTTGGGTCCCTCCTTGAAATATGTAGTTATTCAAGAATCTCGAAAATGGGTAGGTAGCACATACCCTTAGAATTAAATATTAGGGTGTTACAATAGGTCATGCACAACCATGCACCTCTGCTCAATTGACATATATGCATAATTAAGGGATTTTTGAGGTAACGTATACATATATCATGATTGCAGTTGGAGATGTGGTGCAATGGGACAACCAAATTGTATGCACTATGAGAGAAAAATCTTGTCTATATGGCTTGAGGAACCATGCCAAGATCATGTACAAGAAAAATTAGTGAAGTGTTATATGCTTGGTGGATTTTGATGGGTAGATAAGGTGCCTTAATGCACACATTACTGAAAATCCAAACCATTAGGAACACTCACTGTGCATACATATTAGGCATACATTCCTTGGGCATATGTGTGGATAAAAGAGTTGCAATGGATAAAATCCTTATGGAATAGAAAAAAAGGATGACTTGTGATGGAGTGAATTAGAGCACACAAATGAAAAAATAGGTGGACTTTTTGCAACTCGTCTAGACCAAATGGAGCAATAGGTCACTCAACCTAGTTCATTCCAACAAGAGTGGCATTGACATAAAGAAATTAGATGCATATATATGAAGCTTGTATGGAATAAGCTAAGGAATACAAGGACATACATGTAAGGAGACAATGAGCTTTGGATTGTGTGGCTTAGCCACAATGAAATGACTTGTGTTACCTTATGAATATGATCCTTAATATGCATTCTACAATTATGTGTGTTATGAATATTGTGATAGAGTTTATACCTTATCATTGTAACTACTATAAATATGAGGTCATTCTGTAAACAAAGGAGATGAGTAATCAATACTGTTCAAACAAACTATTCCATATTATTTAGCTTAAGCAAGGTTGTTCTAGTATTCATTATATATAATTGTGTTATACTATTGATTCTCCTGTACTATTTAATTCAATGTGATTAATTAGGATAAATACATGATGTTACATATGGGGAAAAAGTAAACACGAAGTTGATAACAAGCACGATGATTACATATAGGATTGGTATTTAATACGAAGATCTAACCTATTTAGATATGGTTCTTAAACCTAACAACATGAGAAATTAGGTGCAATAAGGCTATATTCATCATATCCTTCTTCTGGGCAACAGTTAGCAATAAATGGTTTGGTCTTCCTTATCAGTTATGTTGGTGCCTTGTAGCTAAAACATAGTGGGCTGGACACCCAAGCACTCTCCAACAATTCATATATGCATGTAAGTTCAAGTAGAATGTGGTTCACATAATTTCTCTCACTTCAACCTTTCTCTTTCTCCTTACGAGTTTGTCAACTCATAGCACCTCCATTTGGGGTATTTCTTATAGACTAAGAAGACCAAAGTTCTAAAGTTATGGTTACCAATGATAGTTTGAAAAGCACACTTAGTTAGTTGAATAGGGAACTAAGGACATGATTTATTGGATACATTCTATTTTCATTCAAGAAAATTCACTATCACATACATGTGGAAAGAGGACCATGAATGAGAAGCACGTTATATTAACAAATAAAAATTATATAGTTTATAGACATGTACAAAATTTACTAGAGTGTGTGATAATAGAATTTCTTCCCTTGGGAGGGGAAACTATATTCTAAGTTTTCTAGAGAGTTTAACATGTGAAATATATTATCATTCAACTCACAATGGAGGATTGAGCCTCATAGAAGCATGAATGATGACTGTAAATAAAGGATAGATGCAAATTTTAATGGTGTTGGGATCTTCTTGGGCCCACATCATGTGCACTTAGGACCAACAAAAGAGTTGAGGTCATTATGATGTTCATTAAATCAAAACAAGGTTGCTCTGATATTCATCAATCAAAATGAAAAGTAGTAAATTACCAACCTTCTGCTTGCCAAGTCACTGGTGGATATCGCATGTCTCACTGGACATTCATTATAGCTATGATGGTGCCTTCTTGTACCTAAGTGTTTCCTTGAGCATCCAGAGTCCTAGAATCCTCAGGGGCCTCTTCCACGATGTAACACCCATAATGGTTTGGACAAGGGGGGGAGAGAGGAGAATCTATATGAGGAGGCCGAGGAGACATGATGGAGGGAGGGGAACTCAAGGGAGACATAGTAGGGGATGGGAGGTTGGTGGGGTAGTCAATTTTTAGGGCTTTTGAAATTTCTTTTAGTGAGGTAGAATGGATGAGCTGTGCAAAAAGCTCCACTATCCAATTATTAGCTTTAGACTTTTCATGCTCCTTATCGTTTAGCTAACGGGCCAAAAGATTATGGAGAGCCCAAAGGGACATGCGCCCCTATAGGTCTCCTCCTCTTCCATCTCAACCACACTTGTTTTGATGTCCTCAGGGATGTTGATATCAAACTTTGTTGCAATGGATGTGTCGTCCAGAGTGGTAGGGGGATGCCCAAATCCTCTTCCCCTCCTTGAGCGGCAACCCCTTCCTATGTAGCTTCCCATAATGGAGTTACAGGGGTTGGGTGTCACGATATTATGGTTGAGCTAGGATTTATTCATTCATTCTTGATTTCATTAATGTACGGTCGCTATCCTCATGCTTTGATCTTCCTCAAGCCCTTGAGATGGCTATCCCTGAGCTAAATTAGTTGTTGAATAATAAGGTTGTGGAAAATAACTTACATTAGAAAAATTTCATTACGCATCAATCAGAGCCATGTCTGGAAAAAGAATGAACACGTGGAACGGGCCAAACAAGGCACCAGACAGTTAATGGATAAACCATAAATTAAAGAGTGTATCAGAAGGCAAATCGGAAAATCCACATGCCCCACCTAGCGAAGTAGAGCTATCAATTTAGGAGGCTAAGGTTAAAGTAATAAGGTCGAGGGCGAAGGCAGGGATTGATGGTGGAGGGGGGAACGAGATAGGGTTAAATGAATAGGTAGGGTTCAATGGCAGAGGCATGCAAAATAAGGTCGATGGCTTAGGAAGGGATCGATGGCAGAGGCAGGGATCGATGGTAGAGGGGGTGCAGGCTAGGGTTAAAGGAATAGGTAGGGATCAATAGCAGAGGCAGGCAAAATAAGGTCGATGGCTGAGGCAGTGATTGATGGTGGAGGCAAGGATCGATGGTGGAGGCTGGGGGTGCGAGCTAAGTAGCTATCAATGGTGGAGGCAGGAATCAATGACAGAGGAACTTGATGGCTTTGGCAAGGATCGAAGGTGGAGGCACGTGACCTAGGAGGAAAAAAATAGGTTGGGTCATGATTTTCTTTGTAAATAAGGCCCTGTCATGATTTTTTTATAAATACAGCACTGAGACTTAGTTTTTAACTTTTTTGTATTTTTTTAACATTTAATGTTTAATTATATTTTTTATACAATATTAAATCCAATATAATCTCAAAATTCTGTTTTATAGATATTTTGGAGTCAGTGGCATGATTTTTGAGGCAATAAATGCCTTTAAACTTGTCATTTTCAAAATTCCTTTAGGTAATGATACATAACAAAGAAAATCGTTTAGTGGTGTGACACTACAAAGTGTTGCCTTATATGCATGAGGGACATATCACATGAGAGTTTGGTATCTTGGAGACATGTCCTCTAATTCTTATGTAGGCCACTACATCACATGAACCATCAATCAACAAGACCCCAAAATTCAATATATGAGCACCATAAAACTAAAAAAACTCCAAGAGTATTAGGGAATATTAGTTCTTTACATTGAGTGAGGTTTCGATACTCATGTCTACACAACAAATTTTTTCTTTTGCAAGAGATTTATTTTATGTTATAAGAAATTTCACTTCTACATCTCTAATGAAACATTAATGTAGCTCCAATATTCAATCCATGTGGCACCAACACAATTGACAAGGTAGCTACCCATTATTTTCCATTCCATGCCCTCAACTATGGCATATCAATTCAATCAATGCCATGTCACAACCTAGAGGATAAACTCACCTAACCAAAGGATTGGCTGACTTTGACTAGGTCCATGCATACCTTACTTCACTAAGATATAAGGAACATTGTAAATATCATCTTCAATTGATACACATGAGGTCAATGATTAAATGTTTCAACTCTTTATCACTTGACCCTATCTTATTTTTGTATTAAATATGTAATATGAACAATTGTAAATGATTAAGAAATCAACCAATCAAATTAAAAGGCAAACAAGTATGATTTAAGTTATGGAGTAATCTATCTTTTGAGAGCCCCAATCACACAAATTTGGACATAAGTTAAACTATTTTCTCTCTATTATATTTTGACATTAATTATTCCTTTAATTATTATTAACAATATGCGTGTAGCTTTAACACTAGAAAAGGGTAATCCTTACATACAATCACCATAAGTAATAGTAAAAACTTATATACAAACTCAAAAATTGTATTTGCATAGTGAATTGCACATACACATATCAACCCACCAAAAACAATTATCATAGAACTTAGTTAAAATTAGTATTGTGAACCAACAGCCAAGGGTTTCAAATGACAAAGGTACAATACATATCTAGGGTAGGGAAGTCAGGCCAGTTTAAGTATCCACGAAAAGAGACTCTTTAGTGTTTCAAAGACCTTGGAAGAAAATACAATGTCTGATAGGTGTTGACGTCTATGGGTCAGACTATACCACACTTTTTTTCCAAAAATATATAAGCCTCCTCACAGTACTGTATATTATAACATAGTATGGATCAATACTATCTATTAATATATCTTTTCTCTTTCAACTCGGAGGTGAAAGGAGGCGGGCTTGGGATAAGGAAATGGTGGAGGTGAGCTTTTCTCTTGCAACTCGGAGGTGGGTGGATGTGAGCTTTCCTTTTGCACCTCAAAAGTGGGCGGAGGTGGGCACGAGCTAGGGTGATAATAATAATTCAAAACATATTAGAAAATAATAATTCCTCAATTTAGCAAATAATAATAATTCAATACATATTACTAACTTATATAGTTTTCTAAACCCTCCCATATTTGTATATGAGTCTTCAAACCCTCCCATAGTGCCAATGCATGTATCTACTATAACCCTCCCATAAGTACATACCATAGGAATGTGTTATCCTTGGGTATCATGAATTTTCCATACAAGCATTGCATGGAATTAAAATTCCCTTTATGCAATTAATGGTCTAGATATATCATACATAGTGACACAGTTCCATAACTCCACTAACTCATCGATAAGAGGCTCGATATATACATTCATATCTTTGACCTGATACATACCCAATTGATTGAACATATAGTACATATTAATTACTACATATATGAGTAAATAAAAAAATATAAGACATAATTATAAGGCATAATTGAACATATATGATTAAATTAACAAAATAATATAGGACATAATTATGAAACAAACAAGACAAATAAGATGTTATTGTGCTAAAAAAATTATTCTAAGCAAATTAATACCTGGAACAATCATTGTCAACATTATGTGCTCCCCTTTATTGACTTCCATGGAGGAATTTTATTGTTGATAACAAAAACGAGCCACACCGAGTAAGTAGATCTGACCTCTCCAAATGGATTGACACCATCAATTGCTAATGAAAGCCTAAGATTACGAGGTTCTTATTTAAATAATCACCACTTTTCCTCTTTATTCCTAAATGCAGATCCATTTGCAGAAATTCAAAGAACACCATCTTCACTTCTATTCCTTGCATGATAATCCATACGTTTTACTATGCTTTTACACTAAAACAATTGTCATAGGCATGGAATTATGGGAATGTAACAAAGAACCTTGCGATGCACCTTTTTTGTTACTTTATCAATTTGATATCTACTCTCATCACATTTTGGGCATTTTTCTTTCAACATATGTTCTTTATAATGGACAATATAATGAGTAGGGCACGCATGAATATCTTGATACTTCATTCCAATGTTTTTCCTAAGGACATGTAAATCTCGGTAAGTACGAGGTAAAACATTTGACAGTGCTTACAAAGCTTCACCCAGTAATATACAACATAAAATAAAGTGGTATTGGTTAATGTACTAAACAATATGAATCATACATATTTCATCCAAATGTTACAAATTAATGAAATGTTGCAGATGAACATATTAACGTTAAAAACAATGAGAAAAATAATTACTTTATCATGTATATAGTACTAAAAATCACAAAATTTATTACATACCTTAGGATTTGTGTCACACATGTATTTGAAAAACCATTCACCACCTTTAAGTTTACCAGCAACAGTAGAGCAGAGAGAAGAGATGTTTTTGAGCCTTCATAAAGATGTTTATTTTCCATATCAAGTACAAGATAATCAAAAACACGATAATCATATTGGTTGTCATCATCATCCATTCCAACATTATTAAATGTCTTCTGGATCAATCCATTTGTCCCATCTTATTCAACTATGTTATCAACATCATTATCTTCTTCCATAGGATCATTAGCTTGATCCTCAATATTAATCACTCCATGTTCTTGAATAGGTGCTTGTACTACAACCACCTCTTCCTCGTTGAGCAATGGCCTAGGGAGTGATACTATACAATTACAATCAATCAAGTAATATTAGTATATATATCAAATATTGAAACGTCTATATAACAATAGTTTACAAATATAATATATAAGGAAAAAAAGACAACAAAGAGAAAGAGAAAGATCACAACTTAGGTGAGACCAAGAAATAAAGAAAACAAATCAATGATGATGTTTGTGCAATTTATCAAGATATTTAAGAATATGTTGAAAAAATATAAGAAATATGTTACATTTCTTGACATGTATCAAGTGAGACACTTTCTGAGATATATAGTCACGACCATAGTAAAAACACATTGATCTTATTTTTCATTCATCATTGTAATGTCATATTTTGCATAATTTACTTTAAAAAATTATTAATAATGCTCCATAAAAACCCATGATTAACCTCTAAATCCTCTAGGTCCAAATTAACCCCCTAAAAATATATATCCCTAACACCTTCACCCCATTACCCTAAGCCCTTAAACCCCTAACCTCTAATCCCTTAACCCCTAACCCCTTATAAACCCTTAAATAGTAACCCCTTAAGCCCATAAATTAATTAAGTCATAACTTGACCTAACCCCTTAATCAACCCTAACGAAAACAATTAAATAATGTCTCTAGTCCACATCAAGATGACAACATAGTTCAAACACCTCCCAAAAGAATATTATAAAATACATTTATGATAGAAATATAATACAATTTTCAATACAAAGACATGCAACCTACAATACAATATACATATAAAAATTTACAAAAACAATTTACAGTACAAAGGCATATAATAAATAACTTACAAATGGATGATATTCATGTCCCCCTTTAATGTTTTCATACTCTCTACAATGCTTTTTAGTTGATGTTAATAGAATTCTCCTTGGTCTCAAGCCACTGCATTTTCTACAATGGCAATAACGTTTTCTATCCTCAGAAACCCTCGATGTTGATCCCACATATCCTTGGTCTCCTTGAGGAATGTTATCTGACATTTTTTACCACCAAAATCTCAGTGATGATAAGCCTACAACCTTTCAAAAAATTCATCACTAATATATATAGCAACTATCTCAAAGTTATATGATGTTAGGGCCCACACACACACACACACACACTTATCATATAATATAATATTATATATTATATATTATAGATAGTAATATGGATATTATTTACCATTTGTAGGAAATTGGACAACACATTTTCATATTGGATACATCGTTGGATATACAATGTAAAAGGACATAGGTCAGATATTCGATGACAGGAGGGATTATAGGAAACCATCGGATAGTCAATGGGATAAGAT
>APFE030347673.1:3742-31498 GCA_000404065.3 Pinus taeda
TGATATTTTTGGTCAATGTGACCCTGGAAAAACTCCCTACAACTCTTGGGGAAAACCAGTTTGAGAGCTCTTCTTTATTTCTGGAAAATGCCTTTTACAGTGAGAAAATTTTCAGCGAAAACAATTTTTTCCAGCAAGCAAACTTATCTGTTTTCAGCCCAACAGACAACCTGGAAACTTGCTGTATGCGCGGTATGGACCGTACGGATGTACTGACTGTATGGACGTACGGATGTGCGAACTGTACAGACTGTACGGACGACCATACAGACTATACGGACAGACCTCGATTTCTGTGCCGGAATTTGTCTTCTCAAAATTCGTGCCCAAAAATAAGTTTTTCTCTGTTTTCTCAGCAAAAATCAGCTTTTTCTGCTTGTTCTTTCAGCTGTACAGATTTGCTAAAGAGGTGCCTTGGTGTGTGTGCCAAACTGCTGCCTCTTTCTCCTTCCTGTCCAGAAATCTCCCTTGCTCTCTTGCTCTCCTTCTCCCAATCTGCTCATGAAAGAATGAATGATCTTTTTCCTCCTTTTCCTTCTTTAACCCAACCCTAAATGACTTTTGGGTGATCCCTAAATCCAATGGTTGAGATAGATTTAGATCAATGGCTGAGATTAAATGCACATTTAAATCTCACTTTCTATTTTTTAATTCACCCCATTTTAATAAAGACCCACTTAGTCATTTATTTCCAAAGTCGTTTTCCTTTCTAATTTTTCATTGACTTTATAAAAGTCACTTTAAAATTAGACTTAGTAACTTTATCACTTAAAGTAACTTTATCACTTAAAGTCACTTTTAAATTAGATTTTAACTTTACAAAAAATTATAAAGTCACTTTAGGAGAAAAATTAAAATCTTTTGGACACTTTTCCCTAGGCCAAAGATCAAAGCCTAAGGGAACCACTTGTCATCCGGTACCAAATTTCAACAGTTTTCATGTATATAATGGAAGTACCAAGCTAACATTGAAATGACAAAGCAATTAGAAAGACTATTATAAAGGATTTATGGTTGATCTTGCTTCTTGGATTCTAAATTGCCTAAAAGGTAACATTAAGAGCTCGATCTATGTATTTAAGAAACTAGGATTAAATGTAAATCTAAATTGTTACAATGTTGGTTTCAATGTAGAAGAGGAAAATCAAGATGCACTTAATGCATACGTTGTGAATTTTGTTGGGAGTGTTATTAATGGTATTTCACAAGAAAAGCGATGAGGTTGAAAGAGTAAGACAATGTCTTGCCTTCTATAAGGAAACAATCTTAATGTAGACAAAAATAGAGCGTAGTGTGTCTCACTTAAGGTGTTCCAATCAACCATGCAATGAGGTCAAACTGAGAAAATAATAAGGTGGACAACCAAGGAAGCATCCATCATCATTATCCTTCCTACTTAAATTTGAAAAAATATATATTTTAAAGATTCAAAACCATCATAGACAAAATATGTAAAGTCTACTCATGTATATACAATGCAAGGTTGAATATATAAAAATATCACTGAGTGTAGGTCATATCAATAACAAATACATAATCATTGAGGCTCTAAATAACCTCAAGAGTCCAAAAAACATGCTACAAGCTAGTGGTCTACTACATAGTACATAGTACAACATTACATATCATTAATCAACATGATCAATCATAAAACTCACCGCCATAATACATAGTACAACATTACATATCATTAATCAACATGATCAATCGTAAAACTCATCACCATTGGTAGAAACAGGATCCTCAACGGGGGCTACAAAACTACACTTTGGCTCAGAGTCTTCAGACTCCTTCGACTCCTTAGGGACTTCTACAACTGCAATATCAATACTGATAAAAGCATGACTTGGCTGAGCTACACGGTTAGATCTTGCATGTGCCATGGTTGGTGCTACATTGTCACTTACCCTAACTCCTAGATGATCTGAGTCCAAACCAATCCTCCCCAACTCCAACTCATCAATATCATGTTTCAGCTCACACTTTGCTGGGTGAGACTCGTCTACCCATTATGAGGTTGGAGCAATATCATCCAAATTCTCATAAGTGTTCAATGAGAGAGGTGTCAGGGAAATTGGGGTGGGTGGATGGGTCTCTTTATAGCCTTTTGGTAGGTTTTAGGAATTAGGTTTTTGGTTTTTTAATAAAAAATCTGAATTTTTATTGTTGACTGTATTGTAGTGGGGTCTAGTAGCTACATGGTTGAGTAGGTCCTTTTTAGTACTGAACCAATCCTTTGAATTGGGCAATTGGTGAAGTCGGTATTGTTGCTAGTTAACTTGGTAGAGTTGACTTAGACCGATTTTTAAGACATTGTCTATTGCACATTATTGAGGGTTATTGCATTATTAAGTGAGGTGATTTAGAAGAAATATTTGATGCTACCATTGTGATACATTATTATGTTGTTTTTAGGTATCACTCTTGTTAACGGTAAGTTTTGCTTATGCAAAACTAGTGTTAAGGACTAAGCATATTCATGAGGATACACTTTGGTTCCATGACTTGATATGAGGGGAAGTTTTCGGGGCATAGTTATCTACGCATCATATCATGATTCATGACAACACTACATTGGCTTCAATTTTGTAAGAGGTCATCCTTTAGTTTGAGCAACTTTCTATTTTTTTGAAAGATTCTATTTGTAAATAGAGTCGATCGAATCTAAAGATAAATAGACATTAACAAACTCAATCAAACTCAAAAATGCAAGTGCTACTATTGAGGAAATTTTATCAATGAAGAAGGTGACACAAGTATATGACAAAGAGTTATATGCTCAATTTAAAGTCAATCATGAGTATACTAAAGTCAATCAATAAGGGAGCAAGTTACAAGGACACCTTATCATTATCCTAATTATAAGAATTGTTACAAGATCAATAAGGAAGCAAGTTGTAAGAACACCTTATCATCAATCCTAATTACAAGAGTTGTTGCAGTGATCAATCAACTTACAAACATGGACATTTCTCTTACCAAAGATGACACTATATTTACATCTCAAAGAAAAAGATTTTCAATACAATGTGGAGATGCCATCTAAGGATTTCAATTTGAGAGTTCTTTCATTAGACAGTCCTAGAAAAAATCAATCTAGGTTGGAGTGATCCTTCTGCAATGTGTCAATATTATGGACAACTTCGAAGATATTTTCCTCTCATTTTTTCAACTGTTTGAAGGTCAAAGCATCTCGAGGAGGAGTGACATTTAATGCACTTTCATTTAAAAAATTATATTATATTAATTTAGTATAGGGTGTCTATTAGTAAAATAAAAATGTCTCCTAGGTAGTATATAAGGATTTGTCTTGAATAACTATTTATCCTCTTATATCATTCACATTTATGAAATTTTTTTGTGCTCTAGATGTCACATTGTAGGTTCTCATCCCTCTTATTTATGGATTCCTAGTTTTTGAATCTTTTGATTCATTAAAGGGTTTGACCTAGTCCAATATGATTCTCATGGCCTACCCACTCTCCCCTGCATCAATCTATCGATTGTTGGCACATTCCATGATAGTGGATTCCTTGAACTAGATTTTACATGAATTTAAGCATATTTTCAACACTAGTTGGCCCCAACCTATATAGGCTACCCCCCAGGATTGGGTCCCTCACATAGGGTATTTTGTAGCAACATGGAAACGTGAGAATGAGAGTTAAGCTTCCCCTACTTTCATAGGGAAGCTCAAGCCTTATAGGTCAATGTTATGAATTTAAATTCATAAAAATTATTAAAATATTATCTAAATAAATAAATGATTAATTATAATCAATTAATTAGTTAAATGAAGAGACATTAGTCCTAAGGGACATGTCTCTCTGATTAGGCATGGCCAGTCAACTCCTATTAAAGGAGCACCGCCTCAGCTTGTATTCATCATTCGAATTTTATCAATTAATAATATTTATTACATTCAAGAATTTGTGTATACTGTTAACATGCAATCAACAATTTAGAAATTTATATTTCTAATAGTGGTATCAGAGCCAGAATTCGTCTGGTGACACTAACGACGTCCCACTGGCCGTCAGGCCCTACGGGTCTCCCATCCTTGGTCTGCTTTGCGGTTTTGCTGCTGCAAGCATTGTTGGAACAATCAGGATTCCCTGTGCTCAGCGGTGTGGAAATTGTTGCGTCTGCGGGTTTAGGAGTGGAACGACCTTCACTGTGGGTCGATAAATTCCCGGTGGCCGTAACTATGTCTGGGTGTGTGCTTAGTGGCGTGGAACATCACACCCACCGTTTTGTTCGCAGGTTCTGACCAGTGTTACGCCGCCGTCTGCCGTTGATCGCTTTGTCTGTGGTGCAGTCATGGCCCTGTTATCGACGGTCAACAGTTGTGATCCGAGACCTTGCCAGCATCCTAACCCGTTATCAATTGAACGTTACATTATAGTCATAATATATATATATTATTATAATATATATATATTATATATATATATATAATATTTATATATATATATAACTTATAATTATATAACATGTTATATAATTTATAATTAAAAAAAATAATATGATAATATAAATATTATAATATTTAAAAAAAATTGTGTCCATTAGGAAAAACGAAACAAAATGGCAAGCAACAACAATGACGATATGAAAAAAATTCAAGAGGACATCATCAAGTTAAATAAACACTTGGATAACGTCAAGAAGTCAATTAGTAAGCAGGACCAAATGGCCAATGATATCTCTTACTTCAAAAACTTGATGAGGCAACGTTTCATAGGGACTGATCCACCTTCAGCTACACAGTCCCAAGACTCTGGAAGGTGAGACTTCTCCAGAGCATGAGTTCCTGAGGCATGAGAAGTAGCGAATACCACAAATTCACTTCGAAGGAAGCCAATATTATACTAAATCTTCCGAAAAGAACCATCTTAAAATAAAAAATGAATTATCTAAGTATGATGGTAAGAACTATAAGGGCGCTGTCATATGGGTAAATAAGATGGACGCAATTTTTTTAGCAAACCCTCCACTCGGTGAGCAAGAAAGGGTCATGACTGCATCCAACTAGTTAGAAGCAGAAGCGTACGATTGGCTTTTGTGGTGGTCATCTAAATGTACGAGTTGCTTGTTCAATTGGAAAAACTTTAAAAACGCCCTGCTAAAAAGTTTTGATGACGAGGAGGAGGATGATGTCCACGAGAGATGCGTTCACCTGAAGCAAAAAGGATCAGTGAGTGAATACACTCACGGATGGGAAGTATTAGTTGTAAGGCAGAGAGGGTTCTCAAATGAGGAGCTGTTAAAAATGTATTGCTGTGGCCTTAAAGACTACATTCGTGAAGAATTAAAATTGCATAAACCCAAAACCATTGAGGAGGCTAGAGACACAGCCATAATTATTGAGCGGAAATATAAACTCCACAAGGCACCATATGCCAGTAACAAGAGAACTAACAGCTGTTTCAAGGGGAAGTCAGGTAAACCATCGTCAGAGAACACTAGCAAGTACGTTCCACCACTAATGCGAAATGAAGGAAAACAACAAACTAGTGTTGAAAGGAAAAAGAATGGCAAATGCTGGAAGTGTGAAGACAAGTATTACATAGGGCACAAATGCGCAACGCGAAAATTGTACAACTGCGAAGCCGAATGAGAAGAAGAATCTTCAGAAGACAGCTCTAATGAAGAGGGAAATGAAGAAAATGCAAACCCTAGTCTAGAATCAAAAGAAGATATGCCACAAATTTCTTTAGTGGCCATCACAGGTATAGCTCAACTACAGACACTTAAGCTTAAAGGTCACATCAAGAAGCAAAACGTTATCATTCTAGTAGACTCGGGAAGTACACACAACTTCATAGATGTCAATGTTGCAAAAAGACTGAACATTTTTGCTAGCCCAGTAGCAAATTTAAAAGGTATGGTAGCAGATGGGAAACGTATAGATAGAGTAGGCAAGTGCCATAAGGTTAAGTTGTAATTAAGCGAATACGCAATGGAGTCTAGTTTTTATACAGTTCCCTTAAGAGTAGATGTCGTTTTAGGGGTACAATGGTTACGAACACTAGGCACGTATTCAACGAATCACATAAAGCAGTTCTTTAAATTCAAGTGGGATGGAAGGAAATATAAGTTGTTTGGGTTTCAAGCAGCACCAACTCAAGTCATCTCCGCTCAGCAGATGAAGAGACTTATTCGCAAGGGGGTACCAACATTTGTAGCAAAATGTCAGGGATTGGAGTTGTTAACGATAGAAGGGACCCACTAGCCATTAGAAATTTCATCTTTAATTCAGAAATATGAGAAGCCTTTTCAAGATCTACCAATGAAGTTACCCCCTGAAAGGCAAATTGAACACATTATCGAAGTCAAACCATACTGAACACCAATAAATGTTAAGCCATATCGTTAACCCCATCACCACAAGATAGAATAGAATGCTTAATACAAGACCTACTGAAGCATAGAATCATCACAAAAAGTAGAAGTCCATATGCTGCACTTGTAGTATTGGTGAGGAAGAAGGATGGATCCTTTCGATTATGTATAGATTACTGAGGGTTAAACATAATAACTATTAAACATAAGTTTCCGATTCCGTTCATTGATGAAATGCTAGATGAACTACACGGTGCAAAATAATTTTCCAAATTAGATTTAAGATCAGGTTACTACCAAATACAAGTAAGACTAGAAGACATTGAAAAGACAACATTCAGGACTCATGAAGGACACTACGAGTTTAAGGTTATGCCATTTGGATTAACAAATGCACTAGCTACCTTCCAAGCAACCATGAATTAACTATTTCACCCTTATCTGCGAAAGTTTGTATTAGTTTTCTTCGATGATATTTTGGTCTATAGTAAGACGTGGAAAGAACATCTCAAGCATCTGGAAGAGGTATTGTCTGTATTGGAGAGGAACCAGTTTTACGCCAAGCTATCAAAATGTACGTTTGGGCAAAAGGAAGTTGAATACCTAGGACATGTTATATCTAGGGAAGGAGTCCAAGTGGATCCCAACACAATCTAAGCAATCAAAGAATGGCCCAAACCCAAGAACGTATCTAAGCTAAGAGGATTTTTAGGTTTAACCGGGTATTACAAAAGATTTATAAAAAACTATGCACATCTGACAACACCCCTGACCAATTTGTTAAAGAAAAATGCTTTTCAGTGGAATGACCAAGCAGACAAGGGTTTTGAGAATTTAAAGGAAGTAATGTCAACCCAGTGCTAGCAACCCCTGACTTCTCCAAACCGTTCGTAGTCGAATGTGATGCTTCTGGGTTCGGAATTGGAGCCGTATTAATGCAAAACAACCACCCTGTAGCATTTGAGAGCAGGAAACTTAATAAATGAGAAGGCTTAAAATCAACATACCAAAAGGAGATGCTCGCCATCATACACGCTTTAATGAAGTGTCGCCAATATTTGCTAGGAAGTAAATTTTCAATCCGAACCGACCACAACAATCTTTAATTCTTACTTCAGCAAAAGACATTATCAACAGAACAACAGAAGTGGATGGAGAAGTTGTCAACTTTTGACTTAGAAATATTACACAAGAGGGGAAAGGAGAACGTCGTAGTTGATGCACACTCACGTAAGGATGACGACCATACAACACGTGCCACCGTGATAGTTGTCCAGAATGGTTGGAAGAAATACGAGCCGAATATGCCAAGGATGAGGATTGTGACTTCATGATTAATAATATTAGTCAGAATATCAATTTCCAGTGGAAGAATGACATCTTATGGTACAAGGGTAGAATTTACCTAACACCCGCATCCAAATTTAAGGTGAGAATACTAAAAGAGTCTCGCAATTCACCTGCAGCCGGACATGTTGGATTCTACAAGACTTAGTACAACATCTGACAGTGATTCTATTGGAAGGGTATGAGCAAGGAAATTCAGAAATATGTTGCAGAATGTGATATTTGTCAATGAAACAAGAGCGAAAATGTTCGAACTCCAGGATTAGTATATCCACTACACATTTCGAATCAGAAGTGGGAGGAGATTTCGATGGACTTTATTGAAGGACTACCTGCATCTGACGGGAAGGATAAAATATTTGTAGTAGTTGACAGGCTCACTAAATATGCCCACTTTATGGCTATTAAAAAGATAGACACAACTAAAGAAATCACTGATGTGTTTTGTTAAAATATTTACAAACTAAACGGGTTTCCTAAGGTCATCGTTAGCGTAGAGATATAAGGTTTAAGGGAAAATTTTGGAAGGAATTCTGCCACCAAGCAGGGATATCTATCAACATGCGTTTGGCCTATTATCCCCAAATAGATGTGCAAACCGAAATCGTTAATAAATGCTTGGAAACATATTTGCATTGTTTTGTTATAGATAAACAAAACAAATGGACCTAGTAGCTACCCCTGGTAGAATGGTGGTATAATACCACGTACCACACGTCAACTAAGGTGACACCCTTCCAATCCTTATATGGTTGCGAGCCACCCAGGTGGAAAGATTCTGCACTCCTTGATTCTAGAGTACCAGCAGTTAAAGACCACCTAGAAGAAAGTCAAAGGATCATCAATTTAGTAAAAGAAAATCTAACCATGGCTTGTAATAGAATGAAACAACTTGTCGACCAACACCGCTTTGAAAGAGTTTGAGGAGGGAGAGTGGGTCTTTGTTAGACTCCAACCTTATAAGCAGTTATCATTAAAACATCAAGGAAAAAATAAATTATCACCTAAATATTATGGACCATACCAGATAATCAAAAAAATAAGTAATGTAGCTTATGGATTAAATTTACCAGACAATTGTCGAATCCATAATACCTTCCATGTATCAAGTCTTAAGCGAGTATTAGGGCAAAACCAAATAGCAAGCAGAAATGCTAGAGACCGATGAAGAAGGAAGAATAGTCCTTGAACCTGAAGGTATACTCGCTACCCGAGAAAAGGTTTTATGATCCAAGACAATAAAAGAATACCTCATCAAATGGAAGAGGTTACCAGAGGAAGATTCATCTTGGGAATCAAAACTTTTCCTGCATCAACACCCAGACCTATCTATGCTTTGAGGACAAAGCATCTTAAGGGGAAGGCAATGTTATGAATTTAAATTCATAAAAATTATTAAAATATTATCTAAATAAATAATGATTAATTATAATCAATTAATTAACAATTAATTAGTTAAATGAAGAGACATTAGTCCCAAGGGACATGTCTCTTTGATTAGGCATGGCCCTTTAACTCCTATTAAAGGAGCACTGCTTCAGCCTTGTATTCATCATTCGAATTTTATCAATTAATAATATATATTACATTAAGGAATCTATGTAATTGTTAACAATCAATTAACAATTTAGAAATTTATATTTCTAATAGTCAACAACATCACCCATAATTTTTAATCCTTTGTAATAGATATCACTATGGGTTGAATAGATAAAGATCCTTGTTGAAGTGATCAATGCCCTTCAAAATGGAGATAACTTCAAAGAACAATTAATCAATGATATGGAAACCCAAATTCTAAATCCAATGGAGATAAATTCAAACTACAATTCATCAATGATATGGCAACCCAAATTCCAAATCCAAAATCATAAAAGCTTTTGTTAAAGCAACAAATTCAACTCCTAGAGGATTCCCAAGCCACCAAATGGTTGGAAGAAATGGGTGACATGCATGATGAAATGTCTACCTTTAAAGTTCAATGGGTAGAAATCATTTAACAACAACAAAAGCAAGTCAATGAATAACTTTGTTGGGTGCAAGTTATCAGGATTAAAAAGTCCCTCTAATTGTTGAGGAAGAGTTTAGGTTGTTTAGGCTAAACTTGAAAAGGAGTGATGCATATGGACCAAATAATTGAACATTAGGATTTGTAGGCTCCCCTCCTTTTTAGTTCCTATTGAGACAAGTTATCCTTCATTCATGATATTATTGATTTAAAAGATGTTACCTTGTGAAAGGATGGAATTATCCAATATAGGTTAGCTAAGTATTGGCTTTAGGAAACCTATCATCCCTAGCACACAACATATATCTTGATCTTGATCTTGCGAGGTGACTAGTAGAAGAGATTAGTTGTCAATTTCTTACTAGCAATCCAACAATTAGTTTGGAGCAAAAAATGGCGGAATTGTGGAATTGCATACAACACTAGATCTGATCCAACTGATCAAACCCTCCTTCGCTGATTTGGATCTCCTTGCTTCCCCTTCCTCGGACCCAACACAGTCACTGATATGCCTCTATCAAGATTTTGCTACTGTATGGTGTGTCTTCTCTTTCTCCCTTGCCTTGCTTTTATAACTTTGCATTGAGCTAAATCCCTAATCCTAATCTCCAAAGTGACTGATGGCCGGGATTAGATCTTACCTCACTTGAGATCAAGGGCTGAGATTAAAACATATTCACTAAAATAATTTACTTTAATGTTCCTAAGTTTACTTTAGCTCGTTTAGCCAACATAATAATTATGTGCTTTTCCTAACTCTTACTAAGGATAAGTTACAAAAACAACTTGCTCACACTAGAGCAAGTGCCTATGGAGACTTTGGGCGACTTCTGCATGCCTAGACACTCAAGCTTGCATAGAAGTACCCGCCTGATAAAAACAAAGTTCATTATGCCTATGTAGAAGTACCTGCGTGATACAAACAAAGTTTATTATCACATAATTATGTTTAGAATATTTGGAATATATATATATATTATAATGTATATTATATATATATATTATATGTTTGAGTTGAATTACAAATAATGGGGCCCGTAATAAATATTAGGTGGGAATGTCCATTCATGAGGAGTCATGCTTTCAAAGAGACATGTCCTTTCATGTGTTTTCATTAACTATTTTTTAATAATAATATTATTTCATCATCATCATATAGTCATGTTCATAACATTGCCTTCCCCTTTAGAAATGCTTTGTCCTCAAAGCTTATCAATGGAAATGTTTGATATATTTTTCTTTGTCTTGTAATGTCTTCTCATCTTTCCTAATTATTGGATCTGTCGTCTTTGATGATACAAGATGATATGATCTTCTAAGTGTAGAGCAAAATTGGCAAATTGAAAAATGATCTAACCATCCCAATTTGATCTTCTGTGGAATCTTGCCCTTACTCAATATGGAAAATGAATTGTTATCATAAGATTTAATTGTGCTGACATCAATATTCTTCAGAACATAGGTTAGTTGTTTGCATCCCGAGTGATCTTGTTACGTTGACGGGTTGAGATGCCTGCTCTTATGATTTGGGTGTCAATAAGGAGTTCTTATCCCCTGATTTTCCCTTATCATGCTTGTGGTTATTCCTTGATATACTTCAAGCATTGGTTTCTTTGAGTTGATTATGGGATATTTACTTAATTTTTTTCATTAGTATTGTAGCATATGAAGACTTCGATGCTTTTGTCTGGATAAGTTCTATTTTGTTTTCCAATGACTGCTTCATAGCCTTGGATTTTTTGAATTGTGCAAGTAATTATTGACCATGATCTTTTAAGCAAGAAATTTCTTGGTTTTTATCAGAGATAATTTCTTCAAATTCTTTTTGCATCCTTGATATTGATTTTTGTTTCTCTTGAAGCATCAATTTTGAAATATCTTTAAAGTCTCTTGATGAAGGTATTATTGACTTTGACTTCATTTTGATGTCCTAGAATGCCATTATCTTTTTCTTATAGGGAAACATCAATTTTTTTTTCTCCATGTTTAACGTGAATGTACCTAGTTTTTTAAACCAAGGTAAACTAAGAATTATGTCAATCTCTTCATTAAACATAGTTACACCACTGAATTGAGATATACGTTCATAATCATCAACTATTACTTGCAAGTTTTTGCTTTTGTATTATGCTTCAAAATAAGAGGCATCTTTATTCTCAATTATATTTGATTCTACCATTTAATAATTGATCTACCAAATCAACATTAATGTAATTTGCCTCATGGTTCTTGTTGGTAATAATGTTAATCTCTTTTCTTTGAATATTTTCCTTTAATGTAAAGAATCCATAACATGAGATTGTGTTTTTTTTAGGTTCGGCTGGTTAGACATGTCTGGGGGGATTTAACTTCCAATCACTTGGATACACAAGGGCTTGCCAACATGTATTTTGCTAATTGTGCTCCTATTGTCGCACAAAGTGTCCAGACAACGCGACAACGCTCAGAGTAAGGGTTGTCACTCTTAATCCTTACTCACTTCATTTAGACTCTCTCAGACAAGTCAAGGGGGGGTAGTCCCTAAGGTAAATAGATGAGGATAGCTTATGAAACACAGACTTTAGGAGATTATAATGATGGACAACTTGGTGAATCTAAAGCAAGTCTTGGTCAATTAGGATGGATAGATTAAAATAAGACACAATCGCAAGATATAAATGACTACAGACCAGTGCTTTTAATATTGGAATTAACCATAGGCTAAATAAAACAAGTTATCCAAAGATGACTATAGATGTGGCAAAGCGACGATCATGAACAATTAGATGTAAAATGCCCAAAACTTTATCACGCAAGATATTCTAGATTTAAAATGATTTTCTTTTTTGATTATAGAGGAATCGGCAACTGGAGCAGCCTCGCAACTCGCGTAACACGGGGTCGATTCTGACCGCTGCCACTATAACCCCTAGGAACTACGCTTGCTCCTCTCCATAGCTCCGGGCTAGTCTGGGGGATTTGAACTCATGACCTTCAGTACAGAGCTCGCCTTTCTAACGAACTTCACCGCATTGTGATTACCAACTCGCCTACCCCCGTGGGGCTGATTTAAAATGATTTTCACTAACTGCCCAGATCTAGGTTTAATTTACCACTTTCCTATAGTTAACCTTTAGATATAAAAAAATCAAGCGCGTTTAACTATAGAAAAATAAAAATGTTGATACCACAAAAGTTCTCTTTTAGATTTTATCTTTGGGACAAAAAGACATCAAGAAGGAATTTTAAAAATTGACAAATTTGATTAGTCCTTAAGAATTTTTTTTCAATATTTTAAGCAAGACTTAATGTGGTAAATGATTAATCAAGGTATTTTTTAAATGTGATTAGAACAAAACTGATTTAATAATTTTTAAATTTTTTAATGGGCTAGAGGCCACATAAAAAAAATTAAAATCTTTTAATGCCAATTATTTTGATTTTGATTTTTTGATTTTTATTTTTTATAATATCTCAAAGTAAAAATAAAAAATAAAATTGAAGCCTTTTCTTTTATTATTATTTTTTTAAAGTTTTTTTTAGGGCTTTTAGATTTTAAAATTTTTTTGAATGTAAAATAAAATCAAATAAAACAAAAGAAAATAAAAAAAGGAACAAAATAAAAGCCAAAAGCAAAACTATTTTTTATTTTTTATTTTTTTGTTTCTTTATGCTTCAGATTTAAAATAAAAACCAAAATAAATCATAAATATGAAAACACATTAAACTTAATCTAAACCTGTCTACAAACAAAAGATAAAAAAATAAAACGAAAATCGAAAAACAAAAGATCAAAGAACTAAAATGAAAATTGAAATCGAAAAGGGTTTTTGCAGGGCCAAGGAATTGAATGGAGCAGCAAGAGGAAGTGGAATGGCTGTGGGAGAAAGGAAGGATGCCGAGGGTTAAGTGAGAGAAGCTCGAATGAGCTTAGACAGCGACAGGGTTTCGACGACAACGATGAAAGGATAGCTGCAGGGAGGAGGAATATCATGGGAAACAGGTAATGGACTACGTGAAGAGAGGAGATATGGGGAAATCGCAGGCAGAGAAATAATGGCAGTGAGGGCTGTAATTTTTTTTCGAAAATTGCACAGTAAACCGAAAAACCAGGCAACAAATCAGTTTGCCAAAATGGTGGCCCAGAACCTCTTTAAAGAATTTCCAAAAATCTTAATTTAAAACTTTGAATCCACTTGCTTCAGATTTAACTTTGAAACCCTCACGAAATTTCCAGATCTGAATTTAAATGTAAACCCCTGGATTGCAAAATATCTGAATAATATCCCTGGAAAATGATTTTAATGAACCCCAGAGATCCATATGTTACCCTCCAGGGCCTAGATCTGGACTCTAGACAATTTTCTTCTTCAGATTTGTAGCTGCACGACAACAAGAAAACACCCAAACGATATATACAATGATAAAAACTAAAACCCAGAAAACCCAAGTCAGAAAACCAAAAATAATTTACAGATCTATGTACAATAATGGAATATTTATCAGATTTGAGGAGTGTGAGTCCAACTCCGCTCCTAGATTCGATAATCTAGCTTAAAAATTTAAAATTTTAAAGTTTAAAGGAGGTGCTGAGCTCAAAACCCTTCATGCATCACCACTAAAAATCTTATAATAAGCCCGTGATCGAATTAAGCTGGGCTCTTCAGAAAAGACAGATTAGGAGTTGGTTGGTCCAATTGAAAACTTCTACGAACGCCCAATGATAAAAAAAAAAAATCAAGACTTTCCTGCACAACTCGATTCAGCCATCAACATAGAGTGAGAAAACAATTAGAAAACTCGGACAAATAGAGATACCTACTATTACGCGCAGAATTTAGATAATCATTCAAACCCCAGCGACAGAGCAAGATACCTGTACTCAAATCACTCTTCAGAAGCTATTATCAATGGCTAAAAAAAAAAATTTACGCATGAAAAATGATACATCTTATAGTACTTCCATGAAGAGTAACACCGACGAAAATTAACCCCAAAGTCTTTCTTTATTGTCCAAAAAAAATATTACACGAGAGCTTTTAGCTTAGCACCTGACTCAGAGGTTGGATGAATGGTCTGACAAATGACTTCCTATTTAAAGATAAATTCTCCAACAACTAATTTGAGTGATCCTCGTCAAAGCAATCTTGACCGTTGATGAGGATCAAAATTTCTTTTAATCTCATCCATTGAAATCTATGTTGCAGGAAACGTGGTACAGAGCTCCGTTTTCGTATGGAAACTGATACGAAACGCAGAAATGCGTTTGGTACGGCCGTGAAACGCGTTTTTGGCCGTATTGCCACGTTTCCCGAAACGGAAACGTGGCCAGTATGGCCGGAAACGCGTTTCACGGCCGTACGACCCACATTTCCTCATTAACTTGTGTTTTTTTTTAATTTTTTTCGTTTAATTTGTTTTTTAATTTATTTTTAGGGTATGTTAGTGACTTCTAGTTGCTTCTAGATGCGTGTCTAAAGTTATAAAAGTGAATTTTTGCCCTAGTGTTGGTATGCAGTTTATCAGGAAGTTTGAGGTATATGCAGTTCATGGTAATGTTAAATTCTTAAAGTAAAAGTGATATTCTCCTTTATTTTTCATTTTCATCATTTTACTTAAATTTTTAACATTACCATGAAATAACTCAGGATGTTTGAGAGTGGTTTCGCCCTCATTGGGTTTCATATGGAGAAAGTAGAATTTTAGATCTCATTCAAAATCCAGTAGACTTATTTGTTTTTCAGGATTGGGGGGATTGCAATGTTTCTATTGGATTTTATCATGTATGGAACATGTATTTAATCAAGAGAGCCAAGCCCTCTATGCAGGGGAAACTCCCAGTAATCAAGATCATGTAGGGTACTAAGGTATGAAACTTGTATATAATCAAGAGCAGTAAGGTCATTCGACTATGTAGGAGGAGACTCCCAATACAACAGTGGTCCTTCTAAAGAATGTGATGTGGATGCAGAAAATCCTGATTTCAATCTCTCTCTTGTAGCCTTATAGTCTTCATTGTACTTGCAGCCTCATATATTAATATAAATAAACGCTGATTTTGAGATTTGGATATATAATAAAAGTTGCTTTTGGATATTCCGATATTTTTATTTTCATTATGTGATCATTCATGAGTAAATGTGATGTAAATTAAATCTTAATGTTTAAGTGTAATAAATTATAATGTATCATTTATGCTTTATGATTGCACATATATATATATATATATATATTCGCGTTTCCCCGTTTCCAAAATTTGGGGAGGTCGTGTTTCGTATCGCTTCTTGTTTCGAAAACTCGTACTCATTTCCTTGTTTCGTTCAACCTAGATTGAAATTTTAAATTCTTGAGGAAATTCGAATTTTTCAATTAAATGCATTTTAATTAACTCAAAAATAAAAATTATGAGTTAATTTCCTAAAAAATTTGACTTTGACTTAACCCCTAGGGACCAAAGGCTTAAAATTTAGCAAAATAATTAATTTACCTTAGTCCCGAGACCTTTTAAATTTTGATTTTGAAGGACCAACGAATTTTACCTTTGAAGAATTTAAATTTATCTAGGACCTAGAATTAATTAAATTTATGGCTTAGGATTTTCATTAGTTTTTGGCCAGAAAATTTAATTAATTAACCTATGAGAGGATAAATTATTTTTCCAACCCTCAAGACACTTTACATCATGATTTTCATATCTTTTAGATCATAAGGGGGAAAACCCATCTGAAATAGACCCTCACTGACTACCCATTTCTGTGACACAAATATAATCTAGCAGACCAAACAATTTGTAATAAAATAACCCAACCAAATAGTTAGAATTATTCCCAAGTCACTTTTACATAGACTGAATCTATAACACTAGGACTCCCCTAAGATCTCATTGACAAAATACATTCCGGCTTTGGGGTAAGACTGAAGGAAAACTCTGCCAACCATCCGAGAATGGATCAGTGAGACAAAAAACCTCCCAGAATGTAGGTTGTCACCAAAAAATTAGGTTTACCTAGGCAATTACATACATGACACAGATCTGCTGAGATTATTTACATCATATATATGCAGAATGGGTTTACATTATAACATGATAATCAAATTGATGATGATAGTTGAATGGCACAGACACATCGATCGGGCGCTATCCCTTTTGCGGAAAAAGGGGGTGTACTACTATGGGTTGTTGACACGTAGTGGTCTACATCTGTTTCTACTTGGGGACACGTTTCTGCATCGTAGGAATGTGAGAATTCAGAATCTGCATCCACGCAACACACAACATAACATAAATAGCGTCCATTAAAAAATCATCATATAACCTTAAGCACATGAAAGATATAAGCTCTTCATCTTTTAACTATCTAGTAACATGAAAAACACATCTAACTACAAAATGAAATATTGAAATATCAGGGTATAAGGTTAGAAATACAATACAAAGATGCCCCATGGCATCAGATGTGTTCAATATAGTGCATACTGAACATTTGCCTGCTTTTAGGCAAAGTTGTCGGTTGTTTCTCAGATGTGCCATGTCCAATCTTGCAGACTGTAGGACTTTTTCCTATTCGAAAATCAAGTTGCTCGCGACCATCAGATGCATCAAACCGCTTTCTCATTCTCTTTCTCTTGCGCTTTTTTTTTTGTGGCAGGCTGTATCACTGATGATGTGGAACATTCTACTTCAAAACTCTCAAATGAAGTATGTAGGATATGCATGCCATGTCTTTCTTCATTCTGCATCTGATTCTTATCAATTTCTGTTTTATCCGGGTCACCTTCAATTAGCCACTTTTCAATGGAATAAATGACCTCATAATAAGATGGAGCTCGCTGCAGCAGATAGGGAGGCTTATGATCTGTTAACATTTCCTTGTTTCTTTCATCCTCTGACTAATGCTGAAGTTTCTATACCTGTATTGTTATGGCACCCATCTGGGTAGAGTGTTCAACCTTCATAGCACTGACTTCCTTGACATGGTTTTCCTCCATGGTCAATAACTTATTCTGAAGACCTATATGACCAACTTCCATATTTTTTATTACTTTGTCATTATCTGCTTTTATGGTCATCAAGCAATGTTGCATAGAGTTTATCTCTTTCTTATGATTTGCTTGTATGATAGCTAACTGATTATTGTAATTGAATCTCATGATGGTCATTTCTTCATCCATAGTTGACAATCTGTTTTGAATCGAACTTATTTCTTCTTGATAACTTGTTTCCATGGCAGTCACGTGATTTGAATGATTAATTTCCATGATCGTCATATTTTCCTAAAGGGCTAATAGCTTGCTTTTCATAGAATTAATTTCCCTGTCATGATTAGCTTTCTTGGTTTCCATTTCATTAGCATGCTCACTGCATGTCGGTCCTCATATCCTCTATTCTAAGCACACTTTTCTACTATGGTGGCTACATGATCGGAGTGTTCAATTTTCATGATTTCCATCTCTTCATCACGTTTTTCTAGTTGAGTGTACAAAGTTCTCATATCCGTGACGTAATCAGTTATAATTTTTTCTTGATTAAGCTCCATATTGTCTACCAGTTATATTTGATTGAACTGCATGTCTTTAACCAACTGCTTTAGTTCTTTTGTAAGATGCTTATCATTCTCCCTTTCATTGTTGACACTGATTTGATAACTTGTTCCTGCTTTTCCATTATCATGGATTCATCCTGCAATGGTACAAGTGGATTTCACATTCTGATATGGAGAATTGTCTTGAAATATTTCATTGACAACTGTATCTTTTACAAGATCACTCTCATTCTATTGCATAATGTTAGGGGCACAAGGCGAGCTACCTTGATCACCATATCTATCTGTAAAAGCATTGTCGATGTCTTGTGAAGAAGCGAAAGAATCTTCAGGACAATTATGAAACCAATTCAAAGCATCACCCTCTAAAGAAAAGGCAAATAGATGCATTTTGACATCTTCATGTTTATATTGGGGAGAACTACAATATTTGATTATTGTATGAGTAAACCTGCATAGATGCTTTCTAACAACAGCTAAATCACCACCCGAGAACAAAGGCAATTTATGAATCGCATCTTCGGGCATATCATGGAGAAAATCAGTAAAATGACACGGGGTAAATGAATCATCCATGATGACTTGCTTGAAGGGATAAGGAGGGACCAAATGGGTGCTAGAGAGAGACCCCTGCTCAAGCAAATCAAGAGATCCACAAGAAGCGAGCTTCTAGTAGAAATTCTTGTAAGAAATGAAAGAAGTGGAGTCGCCACTTGAACATGAATCTAGTTCTAAGATCCAAAAGGCAAACAACTGGATATAAGGGAGGGCTTCTCGTCCGAGAAATAATAAATGAAAGAAATGGAGTCGCCACCCAAACAAGAAATGAACCAAAATGTCCATGTGCTAAAAGTGTAGATGAAACGATTAATGAGATGACGAAAGCTAAAGCAATGAAAAAATCAAACAACGCCAAGAAATGTTGTGCTAATGGGATAAGAAAAGATGAAAGATTGGATGATTAGAAAAAATGCCGAGGAAACCAAGGACATAAAAAACTCTATCCCTGACAACAGCGCCAAAAAATGTTGTCGTTGTTGGGTGAAATGAAAAGATGAGAAATGAGAAGAATGATGAGGAAATGTCATTGAAACGCAGAGAATAAAATGTCCCTGGCAATGACACCAAAAAATGTTGTCGTTGCCGGCTAAAGTGAATGATAGAAAGATGAAAGATGAATGTCATAAAGCTAAGGCCCAATAAACTTGGTCCCCAACAACGACGCTAAAAAATGTTGCCGCACAGAATGTCTAGGCACCACGACAACAACTCAGATCGGGTGCTGTCACCCTGATCCCCAATCTCTCCGTTTAAGTTGTCGTCTCCCTACAACAGGTAAGGGGGGTGGACCCTACGGAAATGGAATGGAGGACTAGTTGGGAACCAACTAGTTCGGGAGACACAGTTGAGTGACCAAATACTTGTTTAAATCTAGCAAGACTTAAATGATTCAATCTATACAATTGATACTGGTGCCTTGAGGAGTCCACTATCTTGCTAAGAAATTTAGAACCAAGTACACGACGGACAACTGTTGCTTGGATTTTTACTCAAAGGATGCGAGTGATTCTTGGTTGAAGGTTGCTTGTGTTAAGTACTTTAGTTATGGTTACTCTTCAATTATGACGATATGTACTTATTAATTGAAATTAAAGGACGATCCTTAAACACAAGAGAATGGCCTAGATGAACAAGAAATGTCCATGATATGATGGATAACCAAAAGATACACCTGTGTTGCAAAAATCCTCAATCACCAAAATTAATTGTTCGCTTTACTACATGAATACTTAAAAATAAAGCCCTGAAGATTTTACAATTAAACCACAAGCTTATTTCAAATCTTTCTGACAATTATAGCTCAAAGAAAACAAAAATTTCTTCACAAATTAATATCAGATGCTCGAAAAATACTTAGTTTATGAAACCAAAGATATGCATTTTATGACAATTCCATGACAGAGCACTTAATTTTCATAAATTAGTTTTTAGGACAGTGGTAAGAAAAACTTTATGACAACAACAATATGACAATGAAAACAGTAAGCTATCAATGATATCTTTATGCCAAAAAGTTTACCGAAATTTTTCCAAACTTGCCCACATGAATTATCAGTAAATTTCAGCATGTTTTGATGTGATTTCAGAATTATATCAGATCTGATATACTTATTACATCTAGCAATTAAAACATGAAATAAGCCTACTTATGAATGCCCAACTCAAGAAATTAATTTCTTAATGTATTAGACAACTTAGGAACTGATTTTAGGCTAACCCACATGAAATTTTGCCACTGTTATATTTCAGATTTCAGAAACAGAATTATTCAGAGATAACATTCACTCAAAATGTAGATCTAAGCCAAATTCTTGATACACATCAAACATAAATGACTTATTAATATATTTAGAAATTTTTTTAGTTAATTTGAAACCACTTAGATGTGTTTTTCACCACTATTAGAAAGATATATGACTGCTGTAGCAAACAGTGAGGAAATAGATGGTTTAGAGATCAAACCGTTAGGCCCTAGGCCTTGAAGATCACTTGCCCAAATTGCCAAAAAAATTTCAATATCTAAAACACAAATTTTTACCAATTTTTTTGCAAGAATCCACCAATGATCAGCTTCAGAAAAGTAAATCATATGATCTAGTAGAAAAAGTAATCTATAATAAAATAATCTAGCCAATTAACTAGGATTATTCCCAAACTACTTTTACAAAGACTCGATAAAAAACACTAGGATTCACTTAATAGCTTGACGACAAAATCCACCCTATCTTTGGGGTGAGGTTGGAGGGAAAAAATTTGCTGATCATTTGTGTCTAGAGACACAGATGAGTCAATGAGACAAAAAACCTTCTAAGGTAGAAATTGTCATCAAAATACTATGCTTACCTAGATTGTTACATATATAATGGTCTTACTAAGATCATTTGCATTATAACCATGTAGAATGGGTTTACATCTTTAACAAAACTGTCTGCTGATGATGAAATCTGAAAGACGCGAACACTCGATCATGATAGATCCCTTTTGCGAAAAAATGAGTGGCTACTATGGGGTTGTTGACACTGAGTGGTCAACAGAGTTATAACATCTGAAGGCGCTATAATCTGGGTGGTTCCAGACTGCCATTGGTTGTTCTCCTTGAGAGCCAATGCTATCCTCTCGTTCTATGAATTGTAGTTGTAGGTGCCATCCAACTTATTCTTGAACCCCAAGCCAATTGCTGCCATCTCCAAATTAGAAAATCACTAAAACTTCTATCACGCCTTAATTGGTACGGTCTCCCTCTCTCTATTTAAGAGATGACTTCTGCCAATTTTTGGCTCCTTCTTCTCTATTGCTTGTGGATCTATCTTGCATGCATCCCATTGGCATTGCACCTTTACTACTCAACCCCTTCACAACTTGTCTAACTCATTCTCACGCCCAACACATGACCCTATGTCTAGCTTTGCCACTGCTTGACCATATGTTGAGTAGTTGACTTCTGCACAAAATGATAAGCCTCGACTCCTTTTGTGGCTCCTCTGACATCGTCCTATCCTACTCTCTTAGTTATATTCGGTTTGTTGCATCCTCACTACTGGAGTGGCGACAACTAGGTGCTTCCAACAACTAGTTGACTAAATCCCTTCCCTTTGCAATTTTGCACTGCTCGCACCCCACAACTGAGTCCTCACGAGCTCCCTTTGCAATCCTAAGATGCTTGGTTTACCTGCTACTTGTCAGCTAACTGCCTTGAACTTGCATCCTAGTGGTCTATTTGGTCGATTGTCGTTATTTCCTTGGCCCAACAAGTCTTCTCAACTCTTCCTTTGGCCTTTTCATGTTGTTGATTGGTTTGTCGACTGTGGCTGTTGTGGCTCCCTCCTATTGGGCGACTCTCTCTACCACACCCACTTCCTCTCAGCTTGTGTGTCTTTTGCCCCTACCGTGTGCTTGTCTGCTAGTTGTTGGTTGTTTCCTTCGCTCAGACCATTGACTCCCTATTCTAAATTTGTAACCCTCAACGTGGTTTTGTCCAATGCAGGGCTTGTTTGCCCTGTCTCTGCGATAGTGTGGTTTGCGGTGGTTGGGAAATTGTCGGTTATTTTATTTTATTTTTTTCTTAAATTTTTCTCTTTGTCGACATTCTTTGTGACCGCTCCTCGTGCCGATGGCCTGTCCACGTGCGCATGCCCTGCAACTCTATCCTAACCTTGGTGACCTTGTTTGCCTTGACAACATGTCCTTTCTGCCAACCTCCCGATTCGAGAGCTACAACTTCCAATCGTGCTTGTGCTCTCACTCACACTTGACCATTGGACCGACATCTCGACCGCCACCGCCTTTCTCTGGGTTGTTGGCTGGGTGGGTTTGATAGCCCACTCAAGGCTGTCGGCTTGCCTTACCTTTTCTTTCTTTGATCGTCGTTAAATTTTTTCAGCCCCCCTGCGGAAAACTACCACAGAAGCTTAAAATCTAACATAATGGGAAGGAAGTCGAGACTTAGAGGGAGTCTAGAAGAGGAGTAGAGATGGTAGTGAACGGATTGAGGGATCAAGACAGATTGGACGAGGCTTCCAATTTTTTCATCTGGAAGGCCAGGATCCTAACAATCCTGGATAAACATAGCATCAAGGACTATGCCTTGAAAATTGTAGCTGTCCCAGTTGACCTGAATGCTAATGAGAAGTATGAGGAGGTTGAGGCGAAGGCGAAATGCATGATCCTAGACGAGGTCAAAGATCATGTCATACCACATATTGCTGAAAAGAACACAATAAGGGAGATGTGGGAGGCACTGAGCACCTTATACCAGGGCTCTTCCATGCAATGAAAGATGTTATTGTAAAATCAACTGAGGTCATATCAGATGCAGAAATAAGAGGAGATAGATCACTACCTCCTTAGGTTGCAAGGAAGTCGCGACCAACTTACTTTCGTGGGGTCTACACCGGATCCAGAGTTTATGGTCAGTTTTGCTTTGAATGCAGTCTCCAAGGACTGGGAGACGTTTTTCCAAAGTATTTTGGGCAAAGCGACTCTCCCTAGTTGGGAAGAGATGTGGGCATCTCTTCAACAGGACAAGATCAGGAGGTTGGCCAAGGTGGGGAGTAGTGGTAAGGGAGTTCAAGTCAAGAAAGAAGAGGAGGAGGATGCGACTGTAGCATCTGCGAGACAACAAGGGAAGAGGAAGAAGAAGGACATCTCCAAGGTCAAGTGCTTCAGCGATGGGGAGCTGGGACATTATGCATCTCAGTGCCCCAAGAATAAAGGCGAGGGAGAAGCTTCTGATTCAAAGAAAGTTCCAACTAAGGCGGAGAAGGATGTCAAGACTGATGACGATTGTGCCATGAGTGCTCATGCGCCTCTAGAGAAGAGGTGGGGAGATATAGAGCTGTAGTCAAGAGGACTACAGAAAGAGGGCAGGATCCTTGAGGTGCCCAAGCTCTTGGATCACATCCGCCTAAGGGAGCCCTTAAAGACAGTAGCATGATGATAGGTGTCAAGTGGAGCAAGGTGTGATGCAGCGGCAAGGCAGTGCTAGAGTGCAAAAGTCTATAGCAGCAGCAGAGGGAGCATAGGATAGCAGCAGAGGCAGCTTCAGCATCATGAGGCTTCTAGACTGACCGAGATGTCAGTGGTTGGGAGAAGTCAGTTACTTACTTCTCGGTAACTGAGTTGCAGTGCAACAATTAGCAATGGCAGTGCTATGGGCAACATGATGCAACATTTTGAGAGGGAGTTGCAGTACATATGTAGCAGTGGCAGTGGCAGTGTCATGGGTAGCAGTACACGAAGCAACAGTGCAGGGGATGTGAGGCAGTAGGCCAAGCATCAGCACAGGTATCGATGCGGAAGATTAATGTGATGTTTCTATGGTGAAGCATTACTAGAGCACATTCCTCGCTAAGAGGGAGTGTTAATTTTTGGTAGCATCGGATGTGCTCTAGCCATGAAAATTGGTGGAGAGGCTAAGGCACATGAGATCTCCAAGACCTAGAAATCAGTTGGGGAAATTCCACCCAGATCGAGAGATATTAAAAAATTAATATTTTTAATGAGACCCTAAGTCTAAACTTAGGAAAATTAAAATATTAATGTGTATTAATATAATATGGGTGAGAAAGTTCTAACTAATGAGGATCAAGCTATATCTAATTTTAGTTGTTGATTAGGGACTTAGTTTCGACTGTTGAATCGTCAACAAGAAAAGTATAAGAGAAGGCTTTAGGGTCAGTTGGAGACACACCAAGATATGAAGAGATTTTTGTTGCACTGATTTTCCCGCATTGGGTTTTTCCAAGGACAATTGTCCAAAAATAACGATGTCTCTTGTGTTTTCTTAGTTTACTTTAGTTGCTGATTTGCATTTTTGTAAAGGTTGCATTTGTGTTTACTTCGATATTTATGCATATAAATGACTTGTTAATGTAAAGAACAAGTAGGAGATAGTAAAACAGATATTGTAGTAGGGGTTTCTGATGTGTAGATTCAGAAATTTTCACAAATGCATGCTACACTAATCCTAGTTGGCTGAAAATTAAAATATGAAAATGTAAGGAAATAACTCCTAAGATGTTAATTTCAAAATTAAGCCTAAGTGCGCTTGTTTAGATACTACTAAATCTAGTTATTAATTTATAAAAGCAAGAACATAAGAGAAAACAAACAAAAGATAAGAAACAAGAGAGAATTCACACCTTATTGATCTCCATCAGTTGAAATATTTGTTTTGCTTGAATGGCCTTTGGCTTAGCTCCTTGCTTGAAAATCCCACACTTTAATCTCCAACAACTCACTCAATACATGCCTCACACAACATGAAATACAGATCCCCAATATATGTACACAAGCAAAATTTTATTGCTTCAAAGAATGATCACTGTCTCAACAACCATTACAAATGAGGGGAGCGTCTAATTTTTAGAGTTTTAGACTCAATCACCTCATAATAATATAATAATATTGAAGCAATCAAGTTTGATATGTCAAACAAATAATAAAATAATGTTACATGAATTGGTAATGTCTCTTCAGATGAAATGTCCAAGAGATTTAGCCACACCACAAGAAGCTCTATCCAACAAAATCTATAACATATTATCCACTAGAGGGGCACCATAGGAGAGAGTTTAGTTGTTTACAACCACTCTTCAACAATTTATAAATTAATCTCCAGAAAAAGTGTACCCTCTAAGAATCCTCCATAAATAGCGTAAGTGGTCCAAAGAGTGAAAAATCGGATACCCGATTCCTACTGCAACAAATTGATTATATTTCTCCTACTTGTTCATTTACATGTACAATGTACAAGTTATTTGCAGCATAAACCATTTAAATTTATAAGCGGAAACAAGAAATTGAATAGGAAATAGATACAACACAATGACATCGTTATTTTTGGACGAAAGTCCTCGGAAAAACCCAATGCGGGGAAACCGGTGCAACAACTCTGAGGGTTTTATTATTAAGTAGTAGTAAGTCTAAATACAAAATCTAGATGCCCTGTTGGCTATCTAATACAAATAATATCACTCAACAAAAGAAATTAGTGAGATTACCTCACTCTACACTGCAAGTCCCGGTTGATCCTGTTAGTGTTAGTCTTTCCAGCCTTCCTCCAGTGATCAAATATGCTCTTACAAAGTGATTTTGAAGTGCCAAGGTCAAATTTTGTCATTTCAGTGAGTCTTCAAGCAAAATTTGGTCACTAGGCATTAGATCTAGGGTTTGCTCTCACTCTTTTCAAAGTTGCCCAAATGCCAATCTATGTCACTATTCAGCTGAGTCTATTATTATTCATAAGGTTGTCATTATCATCTTAGTGTCTAATGAGTCATTTTACACCTTGTTCATGCTTAAGTTGCACCTAGGTAAGGTCATTTCCCTCTCCTAGGGTTTTGAAGGCAATTTCTCTTGGACGGTCAAATCATTGGCAAAACTTGTTTCCTGATGCTCATACACCTTCCCCTATCCTTAAAGTACCTTACCAAATGCTTCCCGTCACTGAAATCTCCCAAATTCGTCATTTTGACACAAACCCTAGTTTCTTGCTACAACCTAGCAAGTTTCTAGGTTGGACCTGTGTTTTGCCCTTTTGGACCCCTTCCCCTCACTCAATCTCTGAGATTTCACTTTCCCCTGCTTCCTAACATCTCTCCCTACTTCCAAAAATTTCCCCAAGAATTTAGAAGCCCCTTATCCCCTTCATTTCACTTCATTTCGACAAAATTCCTTGTTTCACACATCGGGATAAGTTTCACTCAAATGGTGTTTCAGAGCAATAAAAGATGAATTTGAGAAAACTGTGAGAGGTTTTTGTCCACAACATGCCAAAGAAGAAAAACTTCCTTCACTTTTTGCACAGGTGTCATGGTTTTAGAGAAATGTCAAAATTACAATCGCTAGATCCAAGGAGGTTGGCCAAGGCACTAAAACGATGGAAAAGGCCCGATCCACTCCAAATTTTGGCCAAAGCCTCTTTGACTGAGCATGGTACTTGATTGGGGACTCCCAGCCCAAATTTCAAAAAATTTTGAGCATTTTTGGTCATTTGTGAATTTTTTGGGCAAAAAACAGGTTTTTCTTCCCCAACGCGTAGCGCGCCGCGCGCGACCCTTTCATTGGGGAGGTCCATTTCATGAAAACTCAACATTTTTGGATTTTTCATGCGAAAATACACTTGCTCAGCAATTACCAAGAAATTTCACCAAGTTTTGAGCCTCCCGAAGGTCAAAAAACAAGCAAAAATTGACTTTCTGCCACGTTTTTGACACACAGGAAGCAATCTTGGGAGATTGCAATTTTGGAGGGGCAAATGACCACCAAATTCAGAAATTCCACTTGGGTTGGAAAGTAGACATCCAGACCTTTCCAACAAGCCCACTTTTGCCTCATTTGGACTCCGGCAAGTGCCTCAAAGTTGGCTCAAAGGCGCGCGACGCGTTTAGGATTGGGGCGCGACGCATCAGCACATTTTCTCAAATTTTCACCTACAGCTCATCAAAACGCAGTTTTGACTAGGTTTG
This sequence comes from Pinus taeda, assembly GCA_000404065.3. NCBI lineage: Eukaryota > Viridiplantae > Streptophyta > Pinopsida > Pinales > Pinaceae > Pinus > Pinus taeda. Next base: position 30,994 of record APFE030347673.1, read on the forward strand.
ACTTTTTGGAGTGGATTTTGATCCTCCTTGTTGTAAATGATGTAATTTTATGATACTTTGACACTTATTTATCTCTTCTAGAAGATTCATTCATGAGATAGGCAAAAATTAAATGAATGAATGGGTTTCCTAGCTTATAGAGGCAAGTTGTTTTGACTGCCTAGATTTTAGTGATCAGTTTGGAATTGGTTGAAACAACTCCTAGGATAGTGAGCTCGACCCCTAGAGGCAAGAAAAGATGTTAGCTTGCCTATATTATGTACTTTCTTAGTCATTTTCATGGTTGGACTCTTGAGGGAGAAAGCTTCTATTGTATTACTGATTGTATCACTGCATTTTTGGCTAAGGAAGAAAGACCAGGGTTTTGCAGTCCTTTTTGGGATTCTTGTGGTTACATGTATTGATGGGGTGTTTCTCTATGTACCTGTAAGTGTGTTATGTGAATCATTTCCTTTCTTTTCCTTCTGCACATTAAGCAAACGAAGTGTTAAAGTAAGAATTCATG